>VMDO01002842.1:0-40007 GCA_007922755.1 Pedetes capensis
GCTGGGTTGCACACCTGTAATCCCAGCGACTCGAAAGGTGGAGTAGGAGGCAGGAGGATTGTGAGTTCCAGGCCAGAGGCAGCCTGCGTAACTTAATCCCTGTCTCAAGATAAAAAGCAAAAAATGATCAGAGGTTGGGGCTCAGTAGTGGAGCTTGCCTGGCATGTGCAGGGCACTGGGTTCAATCCCCAGTGCTGCAAAAAGAAGAAAAGAGGAGGAGGAAGAAGAAAAAGACTGTCTTTGTCTTTCTCATGAGTTTTATTCTAAACCTGGCTGACCTTTTCCCTGTGTCTCTGCTGTGTCCACAGTAGGTGCTTACAAGTTTAATGCTTGGAAATGTTTGTTCTTAAATGTTTTGAGAGAAGGAATCCATTTTCAATTTCATACTAAATCGGAATTCCTCCTTCAGTACCTCCCATATATGCAGCACACAGTACACTAAATGTAGGATGAAGTGCCAAGTTATGTAACTAGACAACAAGAGCCAGGAAAGTAAGTCAGAGAAGAGCAAGGTCACTGCGGGCTGAAAATGCTGAAGAAAGCATCTGTATGGCACAGATGGCACTAGAATTAATACTTGGAAAAGTATAAATTAGAGAAAAGAAGATAAGGAAACATGAAGTGGAAGTAAACCCAAGGGAGTTTATCTGTGTCTGTCTCTTCTCTCTCTCCGCCCTACCTGCTCCTGTCCCTCTTCCTTTCTTTTCCTTTGGAGAGGTTCTTGCTGTGTAGCTCACTCTGGCCTCAGATTCACAATCCTCCTGTCTTAGCCTCTCGAGTCGCTGGGATTGCAGGTGTGCATCACCGTGCCCTGCGAGGAGTAGTACTTTCACTACTTGGTGCCACCCTCCTTGTCAGTGACACTCAGTGCTTGGTTGACCTATTTGGCCAACAAAAAGATGAAGCAGTATGGAGCAGGGAAATGCCTGGTAAATCCCCAGACTCCTACTTAGGATGTGTCGTTTGCGGTCCTCGCGTGCCAGTGTTCACATCTGTAAAGTGGAAATCAGACCACCTGCCTTCTGATTTGTTGTTGTTGTTGTTTGCTGTAGGGTTAAGAATGTGTAAGAACATTCCTAGTGCAGCGTGTTTACTCAGCACACGTTGCTGAGACCTGAGTTGATTTCGTTGGGAAGAAATGTATCCTGCTTTGCAGATTGTCAAGTCACCTGGGATTCCTGTGGTGGTCGAGGGGACCCTGGAGAGGAGTAGCACGGCTTCCTCGCACACAGACTTTGACATACTGTGTCACAAACTTCTGTGTTGTGCCCCTCGGGCTCCTGGAGTTTTCCCTAAGTGGTCCCCTTCAGCCTTCAGCATCTCGACAAAGTTGTTGCCCATTATGTCAATACTAACCTTCTTCTTTGCAGGTACGGAATGGCCACATCAAAAGAATCACCGACAATGACATCCAGTCCCTGGTGCTGGAAATTGAAGGGACAAATGTCAGGTAGGTCGCCAGCTCTGTTCTTTCAGACACTCGGCTACTAGCACCGATAGCAGAGTCAGCCTCCCTGCCCTGCTACTTAGAGCCGACCTGAGGCCCCCAGCTCTGGCTTCCTCGGTGGGTAGCGGGGCTGGCGGCAGTGCGTCTTCCTCGAGGTCGTGGGAAGGAGGACGTAAGTGACCAGGGAAGGCACGCAGCGCCATGCTTCACACATCAGGAGTCGCCTGCGTCATACCTCGGGTGGCAAGTGTCGTGTGTAGTGCCACTGTAGTCTTCGTTTTGGCTTTCTATTGTACCCTATATCTCGAGGACCAGGGAGAAGAGCCTCCTAGGCCCACGGGTCTCTGCTGGGTTCTGGGTTTTTATTGTCAGTGTCTCATCCTATGCTAAGTTTTCGTTTCTAAGTCTGGTGTTGGTTGTTTGTTTGTTTCAGTTTGATTTTTTTTTTTTTTTTTTTTGACACAGGGTCTCTGTGTTGCCCAGGCTGGCCTCTAACTCCCGGGCTCGAGTGATTCCCTGCACCTCAGCCTCCCTAGTAGCTGGGACAGCAGGCACGGGCCATCATGCCTGAGTCCCACAGGGCTGGAAACATTCGCTGACAGGCCAGCCGGGGGTTCCTGGGATGGGGAATCTGAGTCTTCTAGACCTGCCTTCTGGGCTTCCTTGTGGGCCCCGGTGGGACGCGTCCGCAGAGGGAGAGGCCAGTGATGGGCTCATCGGTGCCCCCTTTCCACAGCACCACCTACATCACATGTCCTGCAGACCCTAAGAAGACACTGGGGATTAAGCTGCCTTTCCTCGTTATGATTATCAAAAACCTGAAGAAATATTTTACGTTTGAAGTCCAGGTGAGTGTGTCTGCGTGAGCCCGGCCATGCTTGGCAGTCCAAAGCAATAGCCTTTCATTTAGAGCAGCTGGTGGGTGACTTTCACTGCCTGATGTGTGCTCTCCCTGCCCCTGCTATATGCTCAGGACAGATCTTGTCATTATTTTGGTGTTTGTAATGAAAATGTAATGCTGAGCTTTTAAAGAGACGGTAAGCACCTACAAAATCTAATCAGTAGCTACAGGATTTCAAATCTCCAGGGTTATCACAATGTCCATTTGGGGAGAAATTGTTTAATACTGAGGTATTGTTTGCTCTCCCAGTATTTTTGATTTTTCAGAGGGCAGAACGTTTATGAAATCATTCTGTGTTCTGATTGCTTGCTGGCTATGCCAGGTCATAAGCAGCTGGTGTTGTCTTGGCAACAAATGGGAAAACTTGGTCCTTCTAGGCCATCTGCGTCTCCCGTGTGACCTGTGTCTGGTCCATTTATTTTCCTCTGGGTCTCGGTGTTGGGAAGCCAGGCAGTAGGGGTTGAGGGTCTTGCCTTCACAAGGGGGTTCGGGCCTGCCAAGATGGAGAGGACGGGGCCTTCTCTCCGCTCTGCAGGTACTGGATGACAAGAACGTGCGCCGGCGGTTCCGAGCAAGCAACTACCAGAGCACGACGCGCGTCAAGCCCTTCATCTGCACCATGCCCATGCGGCTGGATGATGGCTGGAACCAGATCCAGTTCAACTTGTCCGACTTCACCCGGCGGGCCTACGGCACCAACTACATCGAGACCCTGCGGGTGCAGGTACTGTGGAGCCCGCCTGGGGCAGGGGGCCTGGGCTGAGGCTGCATGCGGCCCCTGTGGTACAGCACTGGCTTCCGGCTGGCTTTGGCCTCAGGAGGGTCTGGGGATACAGTCAGTCTGCCCGGCAAGCACGGTCCCCCTCGAGCTCACACCCAGCACAGCTGAGGAGGAGCCCGTGGTGCAGCCGACCGTGTGGGGCCATCAGAGTGAGCCTTGCCTCCGCAGATCCATGCAAACTGCCGCATCCGGCGCGTGTACTTCTCAGACAGACTGTACTCGGAAGATGAGCTGCCAGCAGAGTTCAAACTCTACCTCCCGGTTCAGAACAAGGCGAAGGTAAGGCCACCCGCCTCCGGCAGCTGCTGGGCCTGGCTGATGTCACTCTTGGGAGGGGCCTGTGAGCTGTTCTGTCACTGCCACAGTGCAGGGGCTGCCTGTGAAGAACCTGTCAGCCTCACACACCAAAGAGGCAATGGGCCCCTAGTCCAGTGGTGGTGCCTGCACACATGCCCGCCACACACAGCCCAGGGTCCACTCAGGTGTCCGCACACGCGGGGCTTGCCGTCTCTTTTCTGATCCTTTAACCTAATGCTGCTTTTCTGTTTTTCCCTTCAGCAATAACCGGAGTGCAGCTCGAGGGAGGGAGCCCTGGGCGTGACTTGGAGCAAAGAAGCTCTCCGGAGGCCAAGGCAAAACCGGGTTATAGTAATTGTCTGAGTTATGGCGTGTGTACTGCTTGGTGTCCCTTGTCGTGGACGCCAACGGCCTCGCCGTAACTCTGCTAACTGCATCGTGAGTACTGTCGGAGACCAGCTAGGCTCTGAGGGACACACACCCCTGGGCTTTCTCCTGCCACTGGCCCCAGGGCGCGGAGAAGCCTGGCCATGAACTCACAGGGTTAAAGATGTCTTGCAAGGCAGTTTCAAACCAAGATTTCTTCTACTGTTTGTCCTTTGTTTTGTATGTTATCTAAATATCTGTATGCGCTGGGGGACACTCATGATGTGGAGAGGAATAAAACGCTATATTCTTGGTTTGTAGCTGCGTTCCTAGTTTAGCTTGCCTTTTTTACTGGTGACATTCCTCTTTGTGGTATGAAAATAAAACTATTTCCAGCGCACATGCCACGCATGTCACTCTGTGAAGTCTCTCACGGAGCACTTGAAGATTGAGACAGATCTGTGTGGACTGATCGGGAACAGCTTTCAAGATAAGATACGGTGAATGGAAAAAACCCAAGCAGTATCTGACAGGAGGCCATCTTACTAGGGTGGGTGGGGTCCTAAACTGAGCTTGAGAGAAGAAGACAAGAGGACAAGAGTCCAGGTTGCTCTTAAACACTTTTGAAGGTGTTGTACTAGAGCCATAGGTATTCCTGAAGTAACCCAGGGGTCTCAGCACTGGAGCCCATCGCCATTTCCCCTGAGCTTCCACATGAAGTACTCTCCTGAGAGTAAGACTTAATGGAAAATGATATCTGTAGACACTAGAATCACCCAAGGGAACCGATACCCTCCACCACTTTTCCCCTTCATGCTTGTATGGGGACATAACGTCCCGTTAGTGGAATGACCCTGGCTCCATTGCTTTTTTCTTGGCCAGGCACATATAGTTAAGTTTGCAAAAAGATAGGCACTTCCACATGATGCGACTTACTATGTAGGACACTTGGAGGGGAAAGCAATTTGGGGGTAGCACAACGTATGCAGACATGCCTAGACCATCTTGAGACATAGAACTGGTTCGCTGATTATATTTGGGCCAAATGGGTTTGCCGCCACTTGTATACTTTTTAATACAAAATAGGAATTTTTGGAAAGGTCATATCGATGTAATAAAAATCTCAGTTGAAAAAGAGCAAAAGGCTGTTCCACGTATGTGCTCCCTGTCCCTCCCTTTGGATCTGGCTTCATTGCACGTGGCTGAGACGGATTGTGGACGCCAGCCATGTTGACTTGGGTCAAAGGGGAAAACACCAAGTGCTGAGATGGCTCATCGTGGCTGCTGCGTTCTGAGGGCAGATGGAGCGGAGCACCCGCTCCTATGTCCTTGCCCTCCAGGGTGTGCTCCGGGCTGCAGGGCCAGTCTCTGAGGAGGGTGGCCGCGCGAGGGAGCCCCGGGGCTGCCTTCTGTCCACCTCTGGGAATTCATTTCTCCTCACAGTTGTCCAGGCTCAATGACTCTGGGTTAGGATACCTTTCCTGTCTCTTTGCTCTCCCGATGGGCTGGAACCACCTCTCCACAGATACTGTCGATATCTTTTGGGGACCCATCAGCCGAGGTGACAGCCTGTCAAGGTCACCCCAGTCAGATCTGAGTGTCCAGCTTGCCCTCAGACACAGCAGCCGTCATGTGCCAGCTCTGGTTACAGTAGGAGTCCCCGAGGTGGGCGGGGTGGCCAGTGACCAACACAGTGGCTTGACTCGGGCCACTGCGGTGAAATCATCCCTCTCTGGAGTCTGCTGTAGGATGAAAGATGCCTTTGTGGGGGTGAGGAAGTCCGGACAGCCTTTCTCCTCTGTGCCACGACCCCGGTGCAGGGCTTCTGGGAGCCCAGACAGTGAGGCTTTCTCCACACAGGGCCCCTTTTACCCCAGGCTCGTCACCGCCCGGGTGACCTCACCGCCTGCCCTCGGGGAGCTTCAAGAGCAGCTGCTCCTTCCCAGATGCCCCACATTCGGGTCCATCCTGTCCCAGAGGAAGCAGGGCGCGGTGGGGGCGGGTGATCTACGCCGCAGCTGGGCTGGGGCAACGGTGGCCTCGATGCTGCCTTTGGCTTTCCAGCTCCCCAGGAAGATGGCAACTGGCTGAGAGGCAGGCAGAGCTCATCACCAGCTCCTTGGAAGTCACGAGAGCTTAGAAGGAGATGCCTTGTGGACCTAGGAGTTCCCTTGCTGGACTGACCATGCGGGAGCAGCACGCAGCTGTCCCCAGCCTGGCTTGCGGGGAGGGCAGCCCCACCAGGGCCTGTGTTGTCACCGGCCTGATGACTACTGCTTCCGTGGCCAGCCTGGAAGCCTGGTGGCCCCAGCCCAACAGACCTCCCCATGGCATTTCTGAGGAACGCGAGCGGCCATGCCAGGGCATGGCCCCCAAGCCGGCCTCCCCAACCACTAGGGCTTCGGTCAGAAGCCCTGGGGATTAGGGATTCACCAAAAAAACCTTGCAGTCTGGTCTGTGCCCCACCCACCCATTTTACCAATGACATGGAATCGCAGAGTGACAGGGACGTGATGGGAAGCATACGCCATCCCAGTCTCCCCTGCGTTGGCGTCGGTCGGTCTCAATGCGCTCGCTGTTAGCTGAACTCCAGAGCCTGAGGCGAAGGGTGTAAAGCTGAGGGGCCGTAAAAGTCATCTGTGCTCACGGCAAATCAAACCATGCCAGGACTAGGAGAGGAGCCGAGCCCCGCTCCGCTCCCGAGTGAAGGCATCTGAACGCATTGGCAGGATGTCACGGCCTGCTTTCCAGCGCCTGCCTTTCCACAGGAGCAGCCCCTGATGCCGGTGCCTTGTTCTCCCAGGGGCCTGGGCAGGCCTGGAGCTGGGGCATTTCAGGGGAAGGCGGCAAAGACAGTGTGGCCCTGGGGGTTCTGCTTTCCAAGGGGCAGCAGGCCTTTAGCGCCGACCTGCATGGCACCCCCCTGAGCCTGTCTGGAAGGTCAGGTGCAGGGCTGCCCCCCAGCCGCACACACACACAAGTCAGAGGCTCGAAGGCTATGTGGCTGTCCTGGCTGGGGCTGGCAATAAAGCCCAGGGCTTCCCGCTGGAAGGTCAGACCCACGGTGCCCCACCCACGCGACTGCAGAAAACACCTGCCCTCAGAGCCATTCAAATGAGCTTGAGGGGCTTTCCAGCAAGCAGCTGAATCTGTTGAGATTTAATTCACATTCCCCGACTCTGCCACTCTCCCAGGCCCCTGGTAATTTTATAGTTAAGTGTTGCTGGGTAAAGGTGTAGAGAGTGCAGGTAGCCACCTTCCGTGGGTCAGTTCTGGAAGGAAAGTGGAGCTGTACTGTAGAGGGAAGAGAATGTAGGGTTCCGAGTTTATACAGCAGCAGCTAATGAATATTAAAAGCTTTCCGTGGGCTAGGCAACATTTTCAGCACCTTACACGGATCATTTTACTGAATTGTCATAACACAGAAATAACCGTGATCCTCATCTTATATACAAGGAACCCAAAACACAAGGATTAATGTTCCCCAGGTCACACGGTGATCCCCCTAGCAGTGCAAACAGGTTTCAAATTCAGGCCGTTTAACTTCTGTGCTGAGCACTTAAGTCACTCAACTTTGACTTGCTATTTCCTCAACAATATTAACCTCATGATAAAGCAAGTGAAAAGTACCTCAGCCTGGGCTTGGAGAGATGGCCATGAACAATGAATTATATCAGTTGTGTTATCTGCATACGGTGGAATACTGTACAGCAATGAAAAGGAACAAATGACAGCTAGGTACAACACTTGGAGAACTGCACAATGCAAGTGTAGAGTGGAGTACTTGGGAAGATAGGGGAGTATAGCCCACATATGCATCTGAGTTTTACTACATATTAGCCATAAGGCTCCATAAATCTTGTGGGTTGATGAAAGTGTTGCCAGAAATGATGTAAAGGATACATAGTGGAAAAAGCCAATGTTGCATTACTCTGTACCCCATCATCATTTACTAATAAAAGGAAATTTTTTTAAAAAGTGTAAAGTGGATCCAGACGCAGTGGCGCATGCCTTTAATCCCAGTGGTTCCAGGGGCCGAGGTAGGAGGATTGCAAGTGGGGGCCAGAGATAGTCTGTGTGACTAGCAAGACCCTGTCTCAATAAACACAGTAAAAAATGAGCTGAGGGTACAGCTCAGTGGCTGAATGCTTGCAAAAATCAGCGTGAGGCCCCGGGTTCAACTCCCCAGTACCACCAAAAAAAAAAAAAAAAAAAAAGTATACACTGGGAAAAAATAAGATGGCATGCTCTAGAAAGTACATTCCACTTATATAAAATTTAAAAACAGGCAAAAGAATGTATTGATATAGGATAAAGGCAGACGATCCAGTGTCTTAAAACACAGGAGAGCGCGTTATTTGAAGGCGGTGGTGAGGGGTGGAGACGCAAGCCCAGGAGAAGCACTTCCGGGCTCCAAGTACCGGCTGAGCGCTGTTTCTTAACCTGAGAAATGTTTACACACGGGTCTAACTCGTGCGTGCAATGCACTCTTCTGAAGGTATTTCTCAATGACAAAAGTCAAACTCTGACTCCTTGGCCTTGGTCTATTAAGATGCAGATTCTTGGGCCCAGCTTATTAAAATGAACAACTGTCCTCACTCCACGAGATGTATATTCTTCTTATTATTCTCTCTCCCTCTTCCACTCCCCCCTGCCCCTCTCTCAAGCCAGCCTAGAACTTGCGTGTTAACACCTGGTGATTTTCATGATCCTGTGACTTGGGAGGCTGCTCCAAGTTGGAATGGGCAGGTCGACGTGAGCGTAGGGACCAGATGCTGCGGGGAGAGAAGAGAAACACAGCTTCCCCTCAACCCCTAAGTTCCCTTTGTGGAGCTCTAGTACTAACTTACGCTGTGCCTTGTCTACACCCTGCAGGCATGGGGCGCTGCGCTGTGAATGAGGATCACCCCTGGGCTGTGCCAGGGCGCTCCAAATCGTAAAGCCACAGGGCTCTGAACATCTGGATGGGGCACAAGCCTCGGAAAAATTGTGCCTCTCGGTATCCATGGTGCCTAAAGCAAAACAAAACAGTGCGAAGGGTGGGGATGGAAACAGACTGAACAGAGCCCCTCATCGAGGGGGCATAAAATCTCACCAGGAGCCCCCGTAATCTCACTGCATGAGAATAATAAATATCAGCAACACCCTCCATGGGTTCTCTCTTCTGCTTGGGTTCCTCCAAACTTTGCTTCCACTAAATCTGAAATTGTGAATCCTCCTGGCTTTGGGGAGAGAATGCAGTAAAATCAGTAGCTCCTTGAAAAGTCAGCCCACAAACCAGGTGTGGGATTGCAGCACACCTCTAATCCCAGGATGTGGGAGGCTGAGGCAGGAGGATTGTGAGTTTGAGGCTAGCGTGGGCTACATAGCGGGACCCTGTCTCAAAGAAAAAAAAAAAATCAGTCCATGAATCCATGAACCTTCATGTTCCAGGGCTCTCAAAGCCTTATCTTGCCCTCCATGGCTGCCCACGTCTCCACTTCAATTGAAAGCGTGCTTGGTGCCTCAAGACCTCTCTCCCTGCTGTTAGGACCCAGCCTGAGCCTCCAGCTCAGAGCGGGAGCCTGAGCTGAAGTTGGTTGTCTTTCCCTCCAGACTCTTTGCCAGATGCTACGCTGCAATGCAAGCAAACCTGAGACCCCCAGTATGAACCTCCCTCGTGGGTGTGCCAAACAGATCCCTGCCACCTGTTCCTAAGCGTGGTGAAAGTTCCAGTCCGCTCCTTTTGGGAGGGCTTCTGTGGCGGTTCTGAGCGCTGCGTGCGTAGGACAGACGGAGACAGCAGGGCCGGGTAGAAACTTGCTGAGTGAGCGGTCAGCGGGACAGACGGGGTTGCAGGCCTGTAGGAATCTACCCTGCAATGTCCCAAACATGGCCAGGCTCGCCAGATTCGCTTGCCTCACTTGGATGGGGGCAGATGTATCTATGTAAACGGTTCCGGCCAGGCGAACATTTTGCACTTGACTCATTTCAGTAATGAAAAGGTATTTCTGAGATCCCCGTGCTAATTACAGGGGAGGAGAGAGTCATTCCAGAAGGCTGTGATCACTTTGCTCATCATGCAGGCAGAGAGGCAGGAGACGGGGTTGGTCTACCCCCAAAGCTCCCTCCCCACCCTGCCCCCGACCCCAGGAAATCCTGGCCTCAACTAAGCTGGGCTTCCCAAGAGAGCAGAGTCCCCAATGGGCCAAGCCGTCCTCTGTGGACTTGGTACCATCTGGATGTGCTGCACCCCACTAGCCCAGGGAGGCCTGCAGGGTGCTCCGGGCTGGCACCCATTCTACAGGAGGCTGGGATCACCTGGTAGGATGCCCGAAGGCACCTTCCTGCCCACTAGGGGTGCCATGGCCTCAGTGGCACCAATTCTCCAGGCTCATCTGTGAAATTGTAACAAGGGGGTCAGGCGCTGTGCAAATCCCCTTCAAGATGGAGGAACAGATCGGTTAGGTGGATGCTACCTTTTAGGATCATGCGCCACTGAGAAACAAAGTCGATTTTAGATTTCACTGTCCACCATGATAGCCGCTAGCCCTGTGTGGCTATGTAAATTAATTAAAATTTAAGACCAGGCAGGGTGGCTCATGCCTGTGATCCCAGCGCTCAGGAGGTGGAGGCAGGGGATGGCAAGCTCAAGGTCAGCGGGGGCTACATAATGAGTTCAAGCCTAGCCTGAGCTACACAGCGGGACCCTGTCTCAAAAACACAAGGGTCAGGGTATAGCTCAGTAGCAGAACACTTGCCTGGCTTGCATAAAGCCCTTGAGTTGAGTCCTGGCACCACAAAGAAAAATTCAGCTCTGTCACATTCACCACATTTCAAGTGTTCCTGAAATCTAGAGCTCACCTTGAATAAACCATCTAGACCTGATCCTCTTCACCTGCTCTTAATTACTTGCTTTGGTTGCCTCTAAAGTCATCCATCTTAGCGGCACAGATAACACCTCCGACAGGTGGGTGTTGATGTGAATTGATGAACCTTGATTACGCATGTGCAGACCGCAGACTACCTCCACTTGCCTTTCTCCCCACCGCAGCCCGCACATATCTCCAAACCCTATCCGCGAGGCGTCAGATTGGAGGCTTGCTCTCCCTTCTCCAGGTCTGGCTGCCTCGTGAATAAACTCTTCTGCAAAATCTGTGGCTGCAGTGGTGAGACAGTACTGCATGTGTGGTGCATGAAATAGGCCCTGTTCGGTGACACCCCATAGCCAGTCACCCCATGGCTAGAGGGTCCCGAATTGGGCAGGGCAGATGGAGGACGATGTGGCTTTAAATGCTTACAACAAACAGAATAAGATTTTATCACCACAAAAAATAAAAACGGATAAAAGTTCAACATAGTATAATTGTGTCCTCAATGAGTTGATTTGAGAGATGGGCATCTCGCTGTTCATGGGCACACGAATCCCCTAGGGATTTGTTAAAATGCAGATTATGATTCAGCAGGTCTGGGATGAGGTCCTAGTTTCTGCATTTCTGATAAACTCACAGGTCATGCCAGTGGCCTTGGGCTAAATTAAGGCTCAGTTGGGAGAAAGCAAGTAATACTTATGTATTAACACGTATTTCATGTCACTTCCAAAAAGGATGTGAGGTGGTTTACCAAAAGCACATATAATTTAAGATTATTTTAAAAGCTAAAAGGATTGCGCCGGGGGTGGTGGCACACACCTGTAATCCCAGCGGCTTGGGAGGCGGAGACAGGAGGATCGCAAGTTTGAGACCAGAGGCAGTATGCGTAACTTAGTGAGACCCTGTCTCAAAAAGTTAAAAAAATGGGCTGGGGAAGCAGCTCAGTGGTGCAGCACTTGCAGAGCATGCAGGCGCGAGGCCCTGGGTTCAACCCCTAGTACCGCTAAAAAAAAAAAAAAAAAAAAAAAGCTGAAAGGATGAAGATGGAGGAAAAAGGCTGAATAAAGGTGAGAAGGTCAAGTGCCACCTGCCACATGGAGGTCTGTGATGACACTCTGGCTTCTCCTGTATTGGCTTGGGGTGGCAGAAAATGTGGCCCTGTGAGTCCTTGGGAATTGGAGAAAATAATGACCAAGCTGCCCCAGAAAAGGGACAGAAGTATCCTCCTCACCTGGGTCTGTTCCCCTTGAAAACTGCAGGTAGAGATGATGTGTGACCAGGTAAAAGGCTACAGGAGGGAGGATGGCTCTGTGAGGGACTAGGAGGTGTGGACACAAAGCTGCGGGGAAGGGCAGCGGGAACAGCAGGAGCAAAGGCAGGAGCTCAGAGTCAGCTTCCTGTTCAGCAGAGCAGGCTGTCCCTTTGCATCAGGCATGGAGGTGGCCACAGGCAGCCACAGGTGGGCCAGGCTGGGGTGCTGGTGGGGGGGAGGCTGCCTTTTGGCCTCCCTTCACCCTCACCCCCATGCCACTGCCACCTGGCCCACCCAGCTCTGTGGGTGGGGGCTGTGGGTGGGGTTCCCTTTTTCCCATCCCACTCTAATCCCTTGCAGCTGTTCTGTGGCCCAGGGAAGATGGTTGTGTCAGAGGGAAGGGAAATGGTTATTCTGAGTGGGTCGCTGGCTTCCAACCAGGAAACGTGGATGACCGTGTCCAGGACTGGCAGAGGGGTGGGCAGCCCCCGCAGCCAGGGAGGGGACTGGGAAGGAGGGAGCTGGACCAGCAGGGAGCAGGGTGCTCATGGGACATAGAGGGTGCATTTGGCTGCTGAGCGCGATCTCAATTGGCTGGGGGTGGATAAGGTGAACAAAGCCTCCCCGACTTGGTCCCTGTGCCCTGGCGGTGGAGGATGGGAGGCCCCAGGACCAGGACATGGGTTGCTGGGGAAGAGGCAGCACCTCTTGCTATAAGGAACTGGGCTGGCTGGGGCGCCCATGACAGTCTCCCTGCTTTCAGGCGGGCCCTCCCCAGCACCTTCCGTCACACCTCCACCTGTGTCTGCCCTTCCTGGAGGGAGGCAGGGGCCAGTCATTGCAGGGCGAGGAGCCGCCTGGATGTGGCCCTCTGGGTCTGGAAAAGCCAGATGCCCAGTGGTTAAGCCCTTCCCTGGGGTATGCCCACTTGGACTTGAACCCTAGTTCTACTGCTGACTGCGGGGACACGGAAATTGTGACAGCAACACACACCTCCTACGGAGAGGCGGGGTAGAATACGCTTGGGGCAGGACTGGCACCTGGAGGGCTGTCATGGGTGCAGCTTCCCCTGGCCATGGTGGTTGGCTTCCATCTTGGGTCATGACTGGCCCTGACTTCACGGAGGGCGCCAGGAGGGGCTTCATGGTGAGGAAAGGAAATGACAAGATCTTCCTCAAACAGGAAGGCGGAGGGGCTCAGAAAGGATGGGAGGCCAGGGAGGGCACCTGGACCATGTGCGCAGAGGGCAGGGCTAGCGCCCACAGGGTGCTCGGCCCAGGGATGGTGCTCTGAGCAACTCTGATGCCGAGAGAGAATCTGATGGGTGAATGGAGTGAATGGATGAAGGGATGGATGTCAGGTCCCTGGAGGGTGGAGCTGCCCTAGGCCCTGGCTGACAGCCATCAGTGCTGAGATCCCAGGCTGGGCAGTGCCAGGGTGTGGCCATCAGATTCCACTCTGGGGTCTGAACAGGACAAGGGAGGACAGGGAGCAGCAGGAGCAAGGAACGGACCCTCAGCCCAGGGGACTCAGCCCTCCTGGACCTCGTCCTCCTCCCCAGCTGCCTGGAGGGGATAGGGCCGGGGGATCCCAGCCAGGAGCCTTGCAGTGGGGCTTCCTGGGTGCAGGTGCAGGAGCAGCAGGCAAGGCCTGCAGGGCAGAGCAGGGCAAGGGAAGGGCAAGATAGGGGGCTGCAGGGACACTGGAGGTGACCCCCTCCTGAGTCGGAGCATCCAACCAACACAGTGGGGCCCAGCTGCCCCTGAGTCACTGTGTTCAGAGCAGAGTCAAGGGCAGGCCTCGGCGGGGCAGCGCTGGGCTCCATTCCCCCATCCCTGCTCTATTCTCCGAGGCCCTGTCCCTGGCTCAGAGCGGCCCCTGAGGCACTCGGGGCTGAGGGTCTGGGGTGGCGTCATGGAGAGGAGCATGACAAGTAGTTCCAGGGGTGGGCTGGTCACCCCAAGGAGGTCGCTGAGGCTTTGCTGAGCCCCCTTTCCAAGGTCCATCGCCATCCGGCCTGGAGCTGCCACGTCGTTCCAGATGCTTCCATCAGGCTCAGCAGAGACGGGGTCCACAGGGCTCCCCGGAGACCCCCGCCCTGGGAGGAACACCTGGGCCTTCTGTCTGTGCTCCACCCCTCGCACCTGACTCTTTAGGGAGGCGACTCACAAACTCGGCAGCTCCTCCTTCAGATTTCCCTTCAGCTGGGGACAGGGGCAGGTGGCAGGGTGTGACTGAGCCCATCTCTGGTGTCCTTCCGTCCCTCATTTCCAGAAAAGCCCCTGTGCAGAGGGTGGAGGGTCACGTTTATTCCTATGGCTTCACGCCTCCTTAACGGGGCAGGTGTTCCCGATGTGACAGGTGGGGCACCAAGGAGCGAGGTTAGGAGCCTCCCCTGAGGGTGCAAGGCTGGGCAGAGTCAGCCTTGCAGGGCTGAGTTTTGGAGGAGGGAAGGAGCAGCTCCCCATTCTCAGGGAGGGCGGCTGCCATAGGGCTGCGCTGGAGGACTTGGCATTGGAATCCGCCCGCCTGCCAGGGGATCCAGCAGCCTGAACTCCAGAGCTGCCGCCCAGGGGCCAGGACTGCGGGAGTGGCTGACACTGGGAAGCCTGGGAGCACATCGGTAAAAGGCGTGTTTTGGGGAGTCAGATCCCTGAATCTGAACCTCAGTTCTACCTCTTCCTCTCTGCATAGTTGGGAGACATCCCTCCGTCCCCAGAGCCTTCATCTGCAAACGGAATCTTTGTGCCTCCCTTTCACAGTGGGAGAAGGTTCCACGAAGCTTCTGTCTGCTCCTGCAGATACTCACTGTGCTCCTGGAGTGGGAATCCCCTCGCCAAACTCCATTCTACCTGGGGAGACCAACCCAAAAAATATATAGACAAGCTGGGTGTGGTGGCCCACGCCTGTAATCCCAGCGGCTCAGGAGGCGGAGGCAGGAAGATCGCAAGTTGGAGACCAGAGGCAGTCTGTGTTAGTTAGCGAGACCCTATCTCAAAAAAGTAAAAAATACAAAATAAAAAAATGGGCTGGGGGTGCAGCTCAGTGGTCCAGCACTTGCAAAGCATGCAGGTGCGAGGCCCTGGGTTCAACCCCCAGTACCACACACACACACACACACAAAATGTGTGTGTGTGTGTGTGTGTGTGTGTGTGTGTGTACACACAGAGTCAAGCCTATGAGGTGGGGTAAGAGGTAACGAGGGGGGTGGGGTCGGGTGGGGAGTGATGCCCCAGGCCCCTTTGGGATGGTGGGTAGCTCAGGTGATGCGCAGCTTGGATGGCTCGGGGTGGAACAGCATTTGCAAACTCCTGGGTATCATATGTGTCAAGCAAGTCAAGAAACGGTGAGAGCAGAGTGGGGGAGGGGAGAATTGGAAGGATGAGGTCAGGGTCAGGTGGGATTGGTCCCCTCTGTGGCTGTTCCACCCGGAGGTGGCTCTGAGCAGCTGAGGGAGAGCCGGCCTGTGTGGACACAGGGCGCGGGACTCCCACCCTGCCCCCTCATGCTGTGATTTTTGTCCTTTCTCATTTCCGGCCATCTGATGGCTTCCTCCTCAGTCCTTGGGCCCAAGGCTTCCCCCACTGTGGCCTGGGTCCCCCTCTATGGGGCAGGGCCCTGAGCTGGTGGCCACCGCCTCCTATGTGGGGCGGGGCATGTGTCTGTCCTGGTCCAGTGTCAGGAGCATTACAAAGGGCCCTTTCACCAGAGGGCATTGAAGGGGGACTGGGCGGGGATGTGGTGCCCTCCTGCCTGTGGGCATAAAGACCCCTTTTTCTTCTACCGCACCAGCTTTCAGCTGACAGGGGCAGGGGCCAAGGACCGGGAGATTCTGCCCTTCCTTCAAAGTAGGGGCAAGACTGGGGCCAGGAGAGACAATGGCAGTGATTTACAGTTTGGCCGGTGGTAGGGTGGCTGCTGGGGTGGCACTGGGCCAGCTAGCATCGCCTGGGCTGCAGGGAACCCCAAAGCAAAGAGCCCTACCCCTGGGGGTGTAGGAGGACTGTCCAGGACCCTGGGCGGAAGCCACAGCTCCCCAGCTGTGCAGTGAAGGACCAGCTGGCAGTTGCACAGACTTCCCAGGCTGTGCTGTCTGGAACACAAAGTGGTCCACCCACAAGCTGGAGACAGGGGCTCCTGGTCAGAGAGTCATGTGGAGGCTCAGTGGCCTGGGTATGAGGGTATGTGTGAGGGGAGAAGGATACCTGGCCTCTCGGGTGGAGACACAGCATGTGCAAAGGCCCAGGGGAGAGAGGAGCCTGCAGGTGAGATTGACTCAGAGCAGGAGTTGGGAAGGTGCCTGGCGAGGTAGGGAAGAGCCAGAAAGTCTCACCACAGAGCAGGGCCTTCATCGAGACACGGTGGGCCCCACCCAGAGGTCCAAGGTACACACAGTGGAGCAGGAGGGGCCATGGAGAGAGGTGGGCAAGGAGGGCAGGGAGGAGCCAGCTGGGACCTGGAGAAGGTTACTGGCTGTGCACACCTGGCCAGTGATGGGGATTGACACAGGATGCACTTGGGGAACTGACTTGGGGCTGAGCACTGGTGGGGAAGATGGTCAGGGCTGGGGGAGGGAGGAGGGCGGAGAAAGGAAATGAAGGCGAAGGGGAAGAAGCCCTAGGAAGAGCGGGAGGGTTGGTAGAAAGGAGAAAGGAGACATAATGGAAAGGCAGAGAGGAAGGGAGAGCGGGACGGGGACGTGGGAGGGTAGGTGTTTCTGACAGGCAAGGAAGGTCTTGGCCAGGCTGCAGAGTAGAGCAGAGCTGGGCCATTGGGGCTTTGCCCCCCAGGGAGGACCCAAGCAACGCGGAGGCTGGTGGCCTCTCAAGGACGTGGGGATGGCCGGCCTGGTGGTGCATGCCTGTAATCCCAGCGACTCAGGAGGCAGAGGCAGGAGGATGGCAGGTTCGAGGCCAGAAGCAGCCTGTGCAATTTACAAGGCCCTGTCTCAGGATAAAAAGTGGGCTGGGGATGCAGCTCAGTGGTAGAGCACTTGCAAAGCATGTGCGAGGCCCTGCATTCAACCCTCAAGTACCATGCGCACTGCTGCACTCCAGCATGCGGGCGACACGCATTCCCACTGCACATACACTTCCAATTCCATGCGCGTGTGCATATACAAACAGTCTCCCTGGCCCCTGCAGGAAAAAAAAAAGACGTGGGGTTGGCCAGGCGTCATGGCAGGGGACCCACTGGCCCACAAGAAAGGGCCCCCCTGGAGGAGCTAGGCCATCCTCAGGGAGGGTACTGGCCCCCATGGCCCCTCAAGAGATAGAGGCTGCACAGCGCTTCTGCGGGCTGACGGCCCCCACTGTGGAAGAAGGGTTTCTACTGCTCTCTGCCTCAGTTTCCCTCTGTAAGGCAGAGCTGTGGTCAGTGACAATGGTGGGGCAGGATGGGAGCTCTGTGGCCCCAGCTGGACCAGAGAAGACGCTATAGCCAAGTCCAGGTGGGCTCAGGGCCGCCTCCTCCCCACCCCCAGCCTTTGTTCCAGGAAAATCAGGGAGAGGCTAAGGGAAGGGGTGGAGGACGGAGGCGGCTGAGCGTTTCCAGGGAAAAACTGATCCTCTGTGGAATCAGCGGCCAGCACCGCCTCCCCACCCCACCCTCCAGCCCCAGCCCACCCAGCCCGCCTCCGCCTCCATCTCTTCCTCCCTCCCTTTCTGGCAGGAGGAGCCTCACAGCTGGAAAACCACTGCTCTGCCTGCCCGCTCCCACCCTGGGCGCCCTGGAGTGTGTGCATGAGTGTGCGCGTGCATATTGTGAGCAAGAGGACGCGTGCAGGTGCCAGGGAGACTGTGTGTGCATATGCACGTGCACGTGGAATTGGAAGTGTATGCACGGTGGGGATGCGTGTCTCCCGCACACTGGAGTGCGGCAGTGGGTGTGGGATTGTGGCATTCAAGTGTGGGTTGTGCATGTGTGAGTGTGCCTGTGTGCATGTGTTTGCACAAACACGCATGCCGCTGCAGCGGATCCAGTGCAGGTGGAGGTGGCTGGTCCTCGGTCACCTGTAGCTAGGGTTGGGACAGAAGCTCTGTGTCGGGGGAGGAGATAGGACTGTGTGGGCCACCTGGGCCCTCAGGGTCTGCGTCACTGCTTGTAGGTCTGTTTGCTTGTTTTTTGAGGTGGGGCCTCCATGTGTTGCCCAGGCCAGTCACGCACGCCAGAGCTCAAGAGATCCTCCAACCTCGGCCTCTAGCCTCAGCCCCTGGCTACAGCCCTGTGCCACGGCTTCCCAGCTTGGAGCCTCCGTTTTGTCCTCTGAGCTGTGAGTTCAGCACTCACCCCTGCTTCTGGGGGCGGGGGGTGCCGTGACTATCACAGAGAAGCCAGTCGGAAAGGGCAGGACCGTGTCCCTGCGCTCCTGGAGTCCAGGGCCCTTATCCTCCCCCTGGAGGCAGGTGTCATTATTGTCCTCTTCTGGGAGCTGGAGGCTCAGGGATATGAACTGGCCCCCAGCTGTCAACCAGCCGCCTTGAGTCTGGAACCCAGGCCTGCCTGACTTCAGAGGTCCAGCAAGAACCCAGGGGTGGACCAGGTGGCCTGGCCTGCCTGGAGCCTGCCTGGACTTTCCAAGGCCCATGAGGATGGGCAGGAGTGGCCTCTCTCTTCCTCCGCTCCTCCTCCCTCCAGGGCTCCTGACCCCTGGGATCTGCCCCGCCCCAACCTGCAGCACTGAAGCCCTTTCCTGACCCTGGGATGTTCTGTGATTTGTCCCAGCCCAGGGCATCCCCAGAGGCACCTGACCTGACCCTTTGTCATTTATTTGGGGAGTCAGGTCCCAGCATCCGTGCTGCCTGGATATGTTGCAGAACACCCCTAGGCAGAGCTGGGGTTCCAGCCTCCTCCCTGGGGTTCTGGGGAGGAGGCTTTTCCTCCTTTCCAAACAGACCCAGTGGGGGGCTGTCAGCACAGACACCCCTCCCTTCCTCTATTTCTCCCACTGGTTCCCACCCCCACCACCATTTCCCTGCCCTCCTCAGGTGGGGGGCTTGGCTGGGTAGGGACGCCGAGCCTTCTGGACACTCCCCAACTGCCCTCTCCATTCCTGAGCTGGTAAAGTGACCTCTCCTCCCAAGGCTGGTCAAAGGGACCCGGCTCTTCCCCAGCTGTATCTCTGCACGCTGCCCTGCTCCTCCCAGGGTAGACACGTGACCTGGCGGCTGGATGACCCAGATCCTTGGTTAGTCAGGCTAGAGACCACCCAGCACCACCAAGCGCTGTTGGGATGCAGTGAGAACATGGCCTCCTCCCCAGGGTGACCCCTCCCTGAGTCCGATTCCCACCCCTTTCTCCAGAGGACTTTCCCTTCTCCCCTCCTCAGGGGAGATGCCCACAGCTTCCGACTTCCATCATGGGGCTGGGGTGGCGTTGGAGTGAGGAGGGGCCTGACCACATCGCTGCATTGTGTTGGTTCCTTCCAGCTCTGGAGGCAACGGCCAAGTTGGAATCCTGGTCCTGTTGCTTATTTGTGACCTTGAGCACAGTCATACTTATTGTGACCACTACCTCTTGGAACCTCAGTTTCTCCATGTGTAAAACAAGCACGAATCCCTTCATTCACACCCACTCAGCCATCCATTCATCCACCCACCCCTTATTTCACCCATCCTTCCATCTACCCTTCTATCCATCCATCCATCTTCTACCCTTTCATCCATCCGTACAACCACCCATCCTTCTGCCCATTTATCTATCCATCCATCCATCCACCCATTCTTCCTCCCATCCATCCATCCATCGATATGTACTAAGTGCCAGGCCCTGGCACAGGGATGCTGAGGTCTCTTCACAGCTCACAAAGAGCAGATCTGTTATCATTTAGTCCTTGTTGTTGTTAGGTGCTGTCGAGTTGGCTCTGACTCCTAGTGACCCTATGTACAGCAGAACAAAACACTCCCTGACACTGTGCCATGCCCAGCACTATGTCAGTGCTTCTCTGCTATTCATAGGATTTTCCATAGCTAATTGTTTAGGAAGTGGGCTGCCAGGTCCTTCTCTCATCTTTGTGGTGCTAGAGATCGAATCTGGGGTCTCAGAGAACACAGCAATGCTCTACCAACTGAGCTAAACCCCAGCCCCATTTTGTCTTTATTCCATTGTCAACTGTATTTCTGAATTGCAGACACCTTAACTTCAAATGAGCACGTGGATATACAAAGGCAATGCTTCGGACAATAATATGCATTCACCACGTGACATGTAGCCTTTGAACTGTGGTCCCCCATCCAAACCCATCTGCCACACTAATGGCATCAGGGGACTGTTGGACAGTACTGCCACTACCTGACACAGGCTCCAATGAGCCCTCATGGTCACCCCAACTAGGGCGGCCAGCCTCTCTGCCAGTCATGATTACTTTGTTTGCTTTCCTGTTTTTAGTAGTATTTTAATTGTACATATTTGTGGGGAACAAAATGATAAGCAGTTCATAAATTGAGCGTGCAATTATTAAAACAGGGCTTTTGACACTTTCATCTCCTTAAACAGGGTCCTTAAACATTGTATAAAAACTTTTCAATGACTATATATCAATCATTGTAGACATGGCCGGGTATGGTGGCACACACCTGTAATCCCAGCCCCTGGGGAGGCTGAGGCAGGAGGATCACAGGTTTGAGGCCACAGGCAACCTATGTAAGTTGAAGAGACCTTGTCTCAAAAAATAAAAAAAGGGGTGGGGGGTGCAGCTCAATGGTAGAGTGCTTACAAAATATGTGTGGAGCCCTGGGTTCAGCCCCCTAGCACCACACACACAAAAAATTTGTAGCTATTTATGAGGCATAGTATGATTTTTTTAGAGGTTGCACACATTATGGTGAGATTCCTCACAAGATTTTTGTAGCGTTGCCTCCCACATTTTGCGATTGCTCTCTCCCTTTTTTCCCCTCCTGCCAGTCCCCTCCCGCCTGCTTGCGGGTACTTGTATCTGAAAGACTTTTAGAAACACTATTTTGAAGCTTCAAGTATTTCCGCTCCTGCATACATCATCATGGAGACCCTAGAGTTGTCATTGCAGTGAGGAATGTTGCTGAGAGGTCCCTTGGCTGGGCAGGCGAGACGAGGCTTCCAGACGTGGGGTTTGTGGGAGCTGCTCACCAGTCTGGAGGCGACTTGTGCGGGGTAACTGAGGTGGACAGCGGACAGGGCTGTAGAGGCGCCCCGCACATCTGCGCAGAGGTCTGTGGCCTGCCACCACCCTGAGGGGAGGGAGGACGGCCCCGCCAGAGGAGCCGGGCCCTGGGCCTAGACTCCAGGCCTGAGCCCAGGCACGGGGGCTGGCAGGGGCCACGTCAGCCAGACTCAGCCTGGGGCTCTCTCGCCAAGTGCGCCTCTGCGCGTAGGCGCTGCGTGGGGCCCAGGATGTGGGCCTGTCCTGAGGTCCCCAGCTGCCAAGCTGTTGGCTGTCCCTCACACCCCTCTGGAGGACTAGTGTGGGCCGATGGAGCCACGCTGTGATCTGTGGACTTGCCTGGGAGGTTCTGAGCAATGCTGGAGGCAGGGCCAGGGCAGCCCTGGCCCCTGTAGCCCACAGCTTCCTGGGTACCAGTCAGCCCCGCAGAGCTCCCGCAGGATCTGGCTGAGGCAAGATTTCTCCTGAATCCACGTCTTTGTTCAACCTCTCCCCCGCCCTACTTTTCTTACAGGGTTCTCAAGATTCTCAGCAACCCACAAGCACAAGGGTTCCCTCTTTTCTTCTAGCGTTCTTGAGAGTTCTTCCTTTTTTGGGGGGAGGGTACAGGGGTTGAACCTAGGCCCTTGCACTTGCATGCTCTGCAAGTGCTGGACCACTGAGCTACACCCTCAACCCATTTTTTAACTTTTTTTTGGAGACAGAGTCTCGCTAAGTTATACAGACTGCCTCTGGTCTCGAACTTGCAATCCTCCTGCCTCTGCCTCCCAAGCTGCTGGGATTACAGGTGTGCACCACCGGGCCCAGCCAGATTCCCTCCTTTTCTTAAGGGTTCTTGACATTCTCAGCAACCCACATGCACAGGAACTCCCATCCCACGTTCTGCTTCTTGGGCACTTGACCTAAGACACTTACAAAATTTACCTGGTGGCATCTCCTAGGGAATGATGTCAGGGCTGGGAGAGGGTGGCCCGGGTTTGGGGGCACAGGAAAGTCTCCCAAAAGAAGTGATGCTTGCATTGGGGTCTTGAAGGTTGAGTAGGAGTTGTCCCACTGTGGTATCTGCTATGTATGAGAAATGGTGCCTGAGTAAACTGCTAAGGTGAGAGGAAGGAGATGGCAGGCCCAAAGAACAAACACGTGAGCAAAGGCCCAGGCCCAGGAAAAGGCAGGCGTGCTTGAAGGGGGGTGGGCCTGCAACCGGAGGCCCGGGGTGGGGGAGAAATGCAGGAGGAAGCGAGGACCTCGGAGTGCCTGCGGCGATGCTGTGAGCAGGGCCAGGAGCCCACACCTCTGTTGTGCACACAAGGCCTCTGGGGCCGCTGTACAACACAGAGCCTCGGAGTCGCCAAGCCTCTGCCTCAGGAGCTCTTCTCCATCCGTCCCAGTCAGCATGGAACAGGACACCATTGCCTGTCCCTGCTCTGGGCCAAGCCCAGCTGAACCTGCTCTTTGTGGGCCGAGTCCAAACCGAGTCCAGGAGAGACCTCCCTGGGGCAGGAGCCATTGTGGCCCATAAATAGGTTAGACGGCCAGGAAACGGGAAATCCTGAGATACAATGAGGCCGGAGCGTGGGGCTTCCTCCAGGAGGTGGGCAGGGCCCGGGGAGGCTTCTTGGGCCAAAAGCCCATTGGAGCAAGCCTCCCTGCCTGCCGGCCACAGACACCCCCTTCCCACAGCCCTCAGGGACACTGAAGACCCACACTCACCCCATTCAGCCCAGGGGCAACTCAGGCCAGGCCGGGCCCTGGGAACGCCAAGGGACAGCAATGAAGGGCCCAGTCCAGCTGAGCCCTGGTGCCAGGCAGCAGTGGGGGCAGCTGGGGCAGCCAGGTTGGGCCAGGGAACAGAGTGATCCCCCTCCAGGATCAGTGTGTGCTTCTGGCAGGCCCTCACACCCCAGGAGCGCACACAGCTCTAAAGTCACAGCCCTCTGTGTAGAAAGCACTGGGCTGACCCCACCAGGACCCCCGCAAAGGAGGTATACTGGGGCCCCTTGTTAGAGAGCCAGACAGCCATAAATGTCTGTCCCAGAAGAATTTCATTATAATGAAACTAAATAACAAAGCCCGACGTCCAAAAGGATCCCAGTGTTGTTAAAATGCACACAACCATTCACATCAACCCAGATGCCGTGGTGCACACCTGTAATCCCAGCAATTACAGATAAATTAAAAGGGGGCTAGGGGTACAGCTCAGTGGTAGAGTGCCTGCAAAGTATATGTGAGGCCAGGGGTTCAACCTTCCAAGTATTGCAAAACAAACAACAATAAACCCACACACATCAGTGTGAATGTGTACACGTACATGCACTTATAGAAAGAAGGCAGGATGGCCTACAAAATGTGAGGGTGATAAGACTACCTGGGAGGTTTATTTTCTTCTTTGTGCTTTTCTGTGCTAATTTTTCTACAGTGAAGTTTTCAACAAAACAACAAAACCAAAAATCTCAAATCCTACAACACCATTTTTCCTTTGCTGTTGTCGTTGTTAGGTGCTGTTCAGTTGGTGTCCAACTCATAGGGACCCTACGTACAACAGGTAAAACACTGTTGTCAGTGCTTCTCTGCTATTCACAGGGTTTTCAATGGCAGATTGTTTTTTGGAAGTGGGTTGCCGGGTCCTTCTCCCAACCCTATAGCACCTAGTGTTCCCAGGTGGTCTCCCATCCAAGTATTAACCAGGCCTGACCCTGCTTAGCTTCTGAGATCTGATGGGATCAGACGCCACAATGCTACCGCTGCAGGCCACTTTTCTTTTAAGTACAATGTTTATGAGTTTTTAAAGTGAGGAAATGTTGATACTCTAATGCTGCAGTAAAAACTGGATACAACCCTGTATACATCACATGCAAGGGGTGAGATGCTCAGGGCAGGAGAGGACAGGAAGGAAGCCCAAGGGTGCCAGGGCCCATGGCTTTGAGCAGGGCCATCACCACAGTCCCATTCACCTATGGTATAGGACAGTCCCTGCTCCTCTGTGTACAGCAGGCAACACTGTGATTTTGGCAATCCCACGAATGGAAGGTAGAGTCTTATTGTAATTTGCACATCCCTGGTCACTGGATCCCCTCAATGTTTCATTAGGAAAAATTTCAACATCCAGTAAAGTAGAAAGGATTGTGCAAGGAACCCCGTCTACCTACACTTAGGTTCTGCAGTTCACATTTCACTAGAATTGCTTTAGGCCATATCTATCTACCTATTACCACTTTGTATACATTTTAAAGTAAGTGATAAGCACCAGTACCCTTTACCCCTAAACCATGTATATCATTAACGAGTTTAAGATTTATTTATGGTTCCTTTTGGTCGACCACCCCAGTAAAACTTAGATGGTAATGCCACAATCTTTTTTTTTTTTTTTTTTTTTTTTGCGGGGTGGGGGGGAGAATGGGGCACAGCTGTAATCCCAGCAGTCAGGAGGCTGAGTGGGGAGGATCATGAGTTTGTGGCCAGCCTGGGCTACCTAGCAAGACCTTATCTCAAAACAACAATGCGCACTTTTGTATCTGTCTTCTTTCACTTAGCACAATGTTTTCAAGGCATATATGTGCTTTAGCACGCATCAGAACTCCATCCCTCTTTGGCAGAATACTATTCCACTGGGTGGATAAGTTGTGTTTTGTTTATCCATTTATCTGTTGATGGATACTTGGGTGCTTCCACCTTTTGGCTAGTTTGGCCTGTGCTATCACTTGCATTTTTTTTTTTTTTTTTTTAGACAGGGTCTGGCTGTGTAGCCCAGGCTGGCCTTGAACTTGGCATAGATCCTCTTTCTCACTCTCCCCTCTTGAGTGCAGGGATTACAGGCGTGCACCACCATGCCTGCCTGCAGCCGTAGCACTGTGGCATCCGATCCCATCAGATCTCAGAAGCTAAGCAGGGTCAGACCTGGTTAGAACTTGGATGGGAGACCGCCTGGGAACACCAGATACCCTAGGCTTGGGAGAAGGACCTGAGAACCCATTCCCAGAAATCAATCTGCCATTGAAAACCCTATGAATAGCAGAGAAGCACTGACCATAGTGCTTCGCCTGTTGTACGTAGGGTCACTATGAGTAGGACACCGCGTCGATGGCACCTACCACCACCACCATGCCCAGCTTGTTTGGGTTTTCAATGCCCTCCCATGTGTTAAAGGTACCATGTGTTAAAGGTTTAGTCTGCAGCCCTTCCCCCCGCACTCCTTGTGGTGGAAGCTTTAGGAGGTGGGGCTTAGTGAAAGGAAGTGAGATCACAGGGGCGTGGCCCGTGGCCCTGAAGCAACATTGGGACCCCGCCCCTCCTTTCTGCCCCTCCCTCTCCTTTTTTTCTCTCCCTCTAGCTCTAGTATTTTTTTGCTTCCCAGCTTCAGGCAGGGAACAAACTTCCCCTGAGGTACTTCTGTCATGATCTACTGCCTCCCCACAGCTCCAAAAGTGACGGGACCGAGTGACCATGGACGAAAGTGACTGAAACCTCCGAAACTGTGAGTCCAAACCAACCTTTCCTCCTTTTAAGTGGTTGATCTCAGTGCTTTGTCCCGGCGATGGAAAGCTAACGAGCCTGTTTTTGAACTTTATCTAAATGGAATCAAACCGCTGTGATACAGACTGGCTGCCCCACAGGGAAGCAGTACTATGGCAGCAGGTTTTTGCAAAAAGAGCTTTAGGAAAGGCTGATCTGGAGACAAGCAGCAGCTTACATGTGCCTGCTATCAGCCGTGGCAGAGGAATTGAATCTGCCAGCTGGGATGGAGACTTAGAGGGCTATGGTGGGGTAGTCTGCACCTGCTGTGCGCTCCAGGTGGAACTTGTGGATGGTTCGGTCCGTCTTGCAGCTGTTGACAGCACCTCGCTTCTAATGTAGGTCAGAGAGGTCCTGTTCACCTTCCTCCCTCACATGTGGGAGGTTGTGGGTGCCCCAAGGCTAAGTTCATTTTTGCTCAGCTCCTGGGGTCCTTCACTTGTGTCCTGAAAAGTATCTTGAGTGGTTTTTAGGAACAGGGAAGTTTCCATATTATGGCCCAGTTTTAGGTATACTGCTTTCTGTCTGGCATCTTTTGCATGTATTTTTGAGATTCTTCTGTGCCACTACATGAAGTTATAGTTTGTTAATTTTCAGTGAGGTATAGTATTCCTTTGTATGGATATACCACAATTTATCCACTCTGCTCTTGATGGGCACTTGGTCTGTTTACAACCTTTACCTATTTCGAATAGTACTGATTTAGCTCAGTTGGTAGAGTACCACTTTGCAATTTCTGAGGTCCCAGGTTTGATTCCCAGCACCGCAAAAATGGGAGAAGGACATGGCAATCCACTCCCGAGGAAATCCTGAAACAGCTGTTGAAACCCCTATGAGGGTTGCAATGAGTCAGACAAGACTTGATGGCACCTAACAACAACAATACTGCATATTTGAATACTTGCCTTTTTTGTGGTACTTAGGAGTTGAACTCAGGGCCTTGGATATACTACCACTGGGCTGCAACCCCAGCCCTTTTTAACCTTTTTAAATTTTGAGTCAGAGTCTTCGCATGTTATTCAGGCTACCTCTGGCCTCGAACTCCCAATCTTCCTACCTCTGCCTCCCAAGCGCTGGAATTACAGGTGTGCACCACTGCATCTGGCTGAATACTTGCCTTTTCATGAATATATGGATGCATTTTTGTTGAGTGGAGCTACTGGGCAAGCAGTATGCATATCTTTAGCATGGACAGATGATGTCAGATGGCTCTCCAAAGCTTCTGTTCTGTTGCAACTTCTGTTCTCATCAATAGTGCGTTCTGATTGCTTGACGTCTTCTCAACATGTAGTATTGTCTATCTTTTGCACTTTAGGCATTCTGGTAAGTTATGGTACTATGTTGTTATCCTGGTTTGCCTTTGCCTGATAGCTTATTGAAGTTGAGCATGTTTTCACACGTTTTTTGGTCATTGAGATGTTTGTTTGTTTCTTTATATTTTTAGAGAGAGTCTCACTATATAGCTCAGGCTGGCCTTGAACTAGCAATGCTTCTGCCTCAGCCTCCTGAGTGCTGGGATTACAGGTGGGTACCACCATACCCAGCACAAGGGATATCCTTTTTAAATGAAGGGCTGGCCAAGTCTTTTCCATGGGTCATCTGGTTTTCTTCTCATTGTTTTGTAGAAAAACAACTTCTTTTTCTTCTTCCTCTCTCTTTCTCCCCCTTCCCTTCCTCCTCTTTCTAGTCCTCCTCCTCCTCCTCCTCCTTTTGCAGTACTGGGGGGTTGAACCCAGGGGCTCTCATGTGCTACACAAATGCTATACACTGGGCAGCATCCCCAAACCCTTTTTAATTTTATTTATTTTTTCATCTTGAGACAGGGTCTCACTAATTTGTACAGGTTGTCTCTGGCTTCAAACTCGATATCTTGCCTCAGCCTCCAGCTTTGCTGGGATTACAGGAGTGTGCCACAGTGCCTGGCTGTAGAAATTCTTTGTATATTTTGGATACAAGGACGTATATATTGCAAGTATTTTTCTTGGACATATATATTGCAAGTATCTTCTCCTACTCTGAGGATTGCTTTTTGTTCTTTTAATGGTGTCTGGTGAATGGAAGTTCTTAACCTTCAGGCATCATGTTCTAAAGTGATCTTTAAAAGCTTTGTTTACAGTGTTATTTGCCACTTGCAATTGTGAAGTCATATCCCCGGAAAAAAATGACTAAATCTGTGTTAAATACCTTTGCCTTCTTCGCTTTCCCCAAGGAGTTCTGCTGGGTGAAGGCCATAAACATCCAAAATTAGAAAGCACTGAGGTCATGTTAGGCTATTGTGTCTTCCCCAAATAGTACTTCCTTGTTTAAAGTAAAGGAATCAGAAAGCAGCAGGTAGTGGGAGCGCCGTTATGAGAACTTGTACATACAGAGATTCCCTCTTCTCCCAAGCAATTAATTTGGAAAGAAAAAACTAAGCTTGCCTGATATTCAGGCATAGTTGATCTGTATAGAAGTATTCCATGTCCAACTGTTACTATGGAAAAAGATAGTTGTGGTTAGGTGCTATCAAGTTTGGTCTGATTCATAGCAATCTGATTATGTACAGCAGAATGAAACACTACCCAGCACTGTGTCACGCACACCATCTTTTTTCATGTTTGAGCTCATTGTTGCAGACACTATGATTCTGCTTATTTTGAGTCATGCCATATCAGCAAAATGAGGTCCCAGAGGCTTTACTCCATTCCCATCATTACAGTTGATTCTACTTTGAGGGGGCAACTTTGCTCTGTGGGGTACGCAACTCACTGGTCTGGCCTGGATATTCAGATGGGAGGCGTGGCCACACACACAGGCAACCAAACACAAGTCACTTGGGACCCTGGGACCCTCGGGTGAGGGTGCACTCCTGCGGCCCTCAGGAACACAGAGACAGGAGAGAAAGGAAAAAGTCTCGGGTGCTTTTGCCTTGTGGGGACAGACACAGCTATTTATTGTCTCTGGGCCGTGAGGGCAGAGAGAAACCAAACAAGCGCACAGCTATAACAAGTGTTAGCAGCCTAAGTGCTGCAGCTCTGTTGCTGCCTCAGGGGCAGCAGTGGCTCTTCTGCCTCCAGTGCTGGGACCCGAGACTATCCTCAGCTTTGGCCTCTTGGCACTGGGTCCAACAGGCTTTCCTCAGCTTGCTTGTAGTCCATCTTTCCTTGAGAGTGTCGTTTAGTCCTCCGTGGTCCGATGTTGGGGAGATGGTTCCATGTTGCTTGTCAAATCCAGAGAATTCTTTCCTCCTCAGTGGTCGGTGGTCAGACACAGAGTGCACAGGAGAGAGGGAGAGCTGCTGCAGTGCAGCTCCTTATATAGATGGCTCGAGCCAATTGTCCAATCAGCTAATTGTCCAATCATTCAGGGGTGGGATTTTGGAAAAGTGTCCAGTCATGTTACTTTCATTTTCCCTAGATTTCCAATTTACAAAGCAAGATCTTCAAAAGCCATTTTCCCAGTTTTGGGGTTTTTGCCAAGTTCCTCCTAATTTCTCCCTACATTTCCCTAGTTGTCTTTTGAGTGCCTTCGAACCTGGTGGGCTAATTGTTTCAGGAGTGGGCTGCCGTATCCTTCTCCCTCATCTGTCTTAGTCTGGAAGCTCAGCTGAAACCTGCCCACCATGGATGGCCCTGCTGGTATTCGAAATACCAGTGGCATAGCTTTCAGCATCCCAGCAACACGTGAGCCCTCACAGCACGAACAGCTGACAGACAGGTCAGGGAGAAAAAGATTGGAAAAGCCCAAATGTCCTGAAGGGGGCAAATTCATTCAGTGGAAGACAGAAGAGTCATTAAGAAAAAACAAATGTGAATTTGTACATGAGAGTATAAATTTAAGAGGGAAAAAGACCCCAGGTGTGGTGGCACAGGCCTGTAATCCTAACACTCAGGAGGCCCAGGCAGGAGGGCCGTGAGCTCCAGGCCAGCCTGGGCTACATAGTGAGACCCTGTCCCCCCAAAATAAAATAAAATAAATTGTAAATAAATAAATAAATAAGAGGGGAAAGGAAGGTGAGGGGTGGACCGGCATGCATGGGAAACCATAGGTGAACGTCCCTTCTTGTCTGTTATTGTTGTTAGGTGCCGTCGAGTCGGTATCCGACTCATCGCGACCCTCATAGGGTTTTCAATGGCTGACTGTTTCGGGATTGCCTTGGGAGTAGATTGCCAGGCCCTTCTCCCATTTTTGTGGTGCTGGGAATTGAACTTGGGACCTCAGAGACTGCAGTGCAGCACTCTACCAACTGAGCTAAATCCCAACCCCCCACCCCTTCTTGTCTACATACAGTCTATTTAGAAAGAACTGCTGGGCATGGTGGCGCATGCCTGTAATCCCAGCAGCTTGGGAGGCGGAGGCTGGAGGATCTCAAGTTTGAGACCAGAGGCAGTCTGCGAAACTTAGCGAGACCCTGTCTCAAAAAGTAAAAAAACAATGAGCTTGGGGTGCAGCTCAGTGGTATAGCACTTGCAAAGCATGCAAGCTCAAGGCCCTGGGACAGTGACATTCTTTTGCAAAGGATTTGGGAAATTCAAAACATTTTTAGCCCACAGGCATTGATTATTCCCCCAAAACGAATGAAGAATTTGGAAATGTTGAAATGTAGGAGGTGGAAGAGTTAACAAACCTTTTCCTCCTGAGGACTCTGTGCTGGCATTTGGTCTCAGTCCTCAGGGCTCTCTTCAGAGCCTTGGTCGCTCCTCCTGCCTCCCTGCTATGAGGGAGAAGACCAATTGCAGGATGCGCCTCCTTCCGGCTTCTTTGGAGGCTCTGCTCTTGTAATGGAAGGACCCACGCGTGGCAAATGGGAACCAGCTTCTCCACAAGTATCTTTGGGGGCCATAGAAATGTTTTACAGTTTTTGAAATCAGTAGAAAAATAAGATGACAACACAGACCTGGTTATATTGGGTTTATTTATTTGTTTGTTATTTTGATTTTTTGAGAAAGGGTTGCTGTGTAGCCCAGCCCTGCAGCTGTACCACTGTGGTGTCCAATTCTGTCAGCTCTCGGAAGCTAAGCAGGGTCAGACCTGGTTAGTACTTGGATGAGAGACCTCCTGGGAACACCAGGTGCTGCAGGGTTAGGAGAAGGACCCAGCAACCCACTCCCAAAAAACAATCAGCCATTGAGAACCCTATGAATAACAGAAGCACTGACAATAGTGTTTCCTCTGTTGTATGCAGAGTCTCTATGAGTTGGACACCGACTGGACAGCACCTTACAACAACAACAACAACAACAACGATGTAGCCCAGGCTGGCCTTGAACTCAAGACCTTCCTGCCTCAGCCTCCCAAGTTCTGGGTTTACAGGTATGAACCACCATGTCTGACCCTCTGTTTGTTTTTTTTTTTTTTTCTTTTTTTCCTTTTCTTTTTTCTACTTGAGGGTTGAACTGTGGGACCTTGTACTTACTTTGTAAGTGTTCTACCACTGGCCTGCACCCCCCAGCCTATTTTTTATTTATTTTTATCTTGAGACAGGGTCTTGCTAAATTACGTAGGCTGCCTCTAGTCTCAAACATGCAATCCTCTTGCCTCTGCCTCCCAAATTACTGGAATTACAGACATACACTACTGCACCTGGCTCCTATATTTGTTTTTATATGTTGTTGTTAGATGCTGTCGAGTTGTGTCTGACTCATAGTGACCCTCATAGGGTTTTCTTTTCTCTCTCTCTTTTCTTTTTTTTGCGGTACTGAGGGTCGAACCCAGGGCCTCATGCTTGCATGCTTTGCAAGTGTTGTACCACTGAGCTGCACCCCCAGCCCATTTTTTTTTTTTTTTTTTACTTTTTGAGACAGGATCTTGCTAAATTACATAGATTGCTTCTGGTCTCGAACTTGCAATCCTCCTGCTTCTGCCTCCTGAGTTGCTGGGATTACAGGCGAAAGCCACTGCTCCCAACTCCTCACAGGGTTTTCAATGGCTGATTGTTTCAGGATTGCCTCTGGAATGGATTGCTTGGATGCACAATATTTGCAGTGCTGGGAATTGAACCCGGGACCTCAGAGACTGCAGAGTAGCACTTTACCAACTGAGCTAAATCCCGGCCCTTGTTTTTATATAAGCAGAGTAAAAAATATAAATTTTTGTGTGCATAAATTATAAAAATATATATTCATAATCTTAAAACTATAAAAACTTTGTATATCTACATGTATATAATTTTATTTTATTCATTTTTTTATAAGGAGGAGCCTTATGAATACACAGTGCCCATAAAGTCCTAATGTGATTCCCTGGCAAGTTCTGTGAAGAGCCAGCTACTCAATGTTTTAAGTTTGGGGGCCCCACGGGCCCTGTTGTGGCTGGACTCTGCCTGGTGGTGGAACAAAGCTATTGATACGGCACAAATGGGGGGAGTGACCTTGCTTCCTCAGAGCTTTACAGAGCAGGTGGCAGGCAGGGACGGCAGAGGGCCCTGGTTTGGAAGCCCCCACCTGTGCCTTAGCAGCGCCAGCGTTGGCGGAATGAATGAGGCGCCTGCTAGGGTTTGCTAAGCAGGCTGATCCTGGACAAGTGGTTGCACTGGGGGGCGGGTGTCAATTTTCATGTTACCACAGACCCTGGCTTGCTCTGTGACCTTGGGCAAGCTGCTGCTCCTCCTGGGCCTGAGTTCCCTGGCTCCCTGGCTCCCTGAACTCCCTGGCAGTAGGGGTGCGGCGACCCGCCTGTTTGCAGGACTGTGTTGAGCACCGAGCAGATGAAGTGTCTGGAGGCCGTGGAAGTGCCTGGAATAGGAATGGGAGATTCCCCCGGGGCGGCCTTCTGGAGGCCGGGCCAGCCTGGAGAATGTCAGCCTGGCAGCGGAAAGAAGGGGGTGGGGCCGGCCAACGTCATGACCCGAAACACAAACAGTCCCCTGAGAAGGCCGAAACTCTGAGGTTGGGGAAAACACGCTTGTCGGGTTTCCGGGTTTCCGTCCTGGCTGTGGCAGGACAGGGCAAGGAGGCCGGGCCAGTCTCAGTGGGCAGCGCTGATAAGCGCTGGTGGTGGCCAGCCCCTCCCTCGGCCATGCGTCCAGCCAGAGGTGGCCTCAGGTGCCTGATGATGAGGCCTCAGCCAGAGCACGCCCTCAGAGCCCAGGGTGGCATGTCAGGGGCTAGACCTCTGGCCCCACGGGAGAGGCCCCATGTCCTCACTCACTGCAGGGCCACCCAATGGTCTGGTCAGACCCGCTCCACGCTGACCTGAAAGGGCAATAGGGAAGCGGGTGTGGAAATAGATGGCACGCAGATCCGGGGAGCTAGGATCTCCGCCAGAAGTCACCCCAGATGGGCCACACAAAAGTAGAGTTGTTATGACCTACGTAGGGGTGGTCAGGGCCACCTGGCCCTACAAGGGACGTCAGGCTGCCAGGCTTGCACAGCAGGGTGCCTCTGCCAACTGGGGCCAGGGAGGATAGGAGAGGGAAGGGTGTTGGCAGAGCCCCGTGGTAGCAGGGGTGGCACTGGCCAGGAGCTGCCAGCTTGGAGCAGGAGTCTGGGAGGTCATCAGGAGGGGACCCCATGACTCACTCTTACAGCCACCTGTCTCCTGGCAACACGGGCCACTTGAGGGAGCCCCTGGGAAATGCAGCCCACAGGGGCCCGGCTGGAAGGGTAGGCATAGCTGAGCAGAGCTACTTGTAGAGGGGAGAATGGAGAAAACCCTAGACAGACGCCAGGAATGGGAATCGCACCTGGCGTGGCTGTGAGCAGCAGACGGAATTGTCTGATATGCCACACCATCCTGTGCCAGGCAGGAGAGGCGACATTTCTGCTCTGCTGCAGAAACGACTCACCTCTGAAACCTGTAGCCCAGAGCTGGGGTTTGCTCAGCTACGTGCCCAGGGCAGGCCACGTTGCGCAGTTCCACGCCGCCACTCAGGATGTCCAGCTGAACCTGGCTCCTCTGTCAAAAGGCCACCTCTCAACAAGGAGCTGCGGGGGACAGGGGATGGCGGGAGGCTATGGAGGAGGAGAAAATTGAAGTATGCTTTTCTTTCAAGGGTCTCTCCACTGTAAGTGACCCATGCCACTGGCCACTGCTCACAGCCCATTGGCAGTCGCCTCCCTCACCAAGTACCAGGGAGTTGGGGAGACCTCCCGTGGCCTCAGAGAGGAGGGGAGAAGGGGTTGAACATGCTACTTTGATCTCAGGCCATCTTTTGTTGCTTCTGTTGTTTTGAGACTGGGTCTCACTATGATAGCCCAATCTCATGATCCTCCTGCCTCAGCCTCCTGAGTGCTGGGATTCTAGGCATGCGCCACCATGCCCGGCCCTATCTCCAGTAATTTTTACTACACAAGTGGGTAGCAGGTAAATGAATGAGGCCGATTTTGAGGGGCGGACATGAAAAGATGTCCAGGATGCAATGTTGGGAGAAAAATAAACTGCAGAACGTTATACACCCTAGGATGGCATTTGCATTAAGCAAGCCGACCATCACAGTCTAACACTGTGTATGTTAGGGATATGTGTCAAAAGCTCTCGCATCCACACCCTTTCAACAGTTTTAGAGGCTAAAAAGTCAGGTGCGGATTAGAATCACAACTGAGAGCAGATTCAGGAGGGAGATGATAGAACCGCTGTGCATGTCATAAAACAGTATAATGTAATAAGTTATTATTTACCAATTATTCATCACACTGTCGCTAATACTCCTAACTGAAATGTTATTAGTGCTCTCCGTCAGCTGCCGTATGGACAAGGAACAGTTGAAGGAAAGATTAGAATTGGACCTAGTGGGTGGGGATTTGGCTCAGTGGTAGAGCACTTGCCTTCTAAGTGCAAGGCCCTGGGCTCCGTCTTCAGCACCAAATAAAAATAAATAAATAGATAGATGATGTTAGGTGCCATCGAGTTGGTATCCGACTCATAGCGACCCTACATACAACAGGGGAAACACTATTGTCAGTGCTTCTCTGCTGTTCATAGGGTTTTCAATGGCAGATTGATTTTTGGAAGGGGGTTGCCGGGTCCGTCTCCCAAGCCTACAGCACCTGGTGTTCCCAGGCAGTCTCCCATCCAAGTACTAGCCAGGCTTGACCCTGCTTAGCTTCCCAGATGTGTCTGGATCAGATGCCAGAGGCTATAGCTGCAGGCCAGATACGTAGATGTTGTTGTTGTTGTTAGGTGCCGTCGAGTCAGTATCCGACTCATAGCAACCCTCATAGGGTTTTCAATGGCTGACTGTTTCGGGATTGCCTTGGGAGTGGATTGCCAGGCCCTTCTCCCATTTTTGCGGTGCTGGGAATTGAACTCGGGACCTCAGAGACTGCAGCGCAGCACTCTACCCACTGAGCCAAGTCCCAGCCCTACAGATACATAGATAGATAGGTAGAAAAAGAAAGAAGGAAGGAAGGAAGGAAGAAAGAAAAGAATTAGAAACTAACCCTATGGGTTAGGGGTGCTCTGGCACACCCATAGAGTGTGCTCTCCAGGATGGGATGAAAACAGACTGCTGGCATGAGGGTGTAACAGGCACTTATAAAGCACCTCTACTGAAAAGCATTGACTCCTCATTGGACCCTCAAATGTTCTATTCCAGACCCCCAAGAAGCACCTGAAGGACTCCAGTCCTTGTCCTAGGCCTGCAGCCACTTTGGATCTGTTGTTGTTGTTAGATGCTGTTGAGGGTCCAACTCACAGTGGTGCTGTGTACACCATGATCCTTTTTATGTTCAAGCCCGTTGTTGCAGCCACTGTGTCAATCCATCTAGTTGACGGTCTTCCTGTTTTTCGTTGACCTGCCACTCTCCCAGAGGATCTGGGAAGCAGTCATCAGTAAAGATTTCTTTGACAAGGAATTGCAAAGAACCCCTCCAGCTGTGAGAGGAGAGTGAGAACAGCTTCCTGCACCCCCCTGCAGAACCAGAGCTGAGCTAATAGTCAACCAAATCCCACTCTGAGCAGGAGGCTTAATTGTGCCCTCCTCTTGCCCCTGCCTCCAGTTCTTCCTCCACTTAAGCCTGAAGCTCATGTGAGTTCCCTGAAGATGGACTTAGGGTCACGGGACACATTTACCTGTTGCTCTTCCCAGTGTGCACATTGATTCAATCTCCTTTGTCTACACTTCGTTCTTACTCATTTCTTTAATTGACTTGTTGGGGACATACATGGCCGAGCCTAATGCCAGGAATGGGGGATTCACCCTAAACTCCAGTAATAGGAGGTTAAAATCTACTGCTGGTCACTTATTCCATTGTTATAATCTATGCTCATGAAGACTTAAACTACCCTGGTGCACCTGTAATCCCAGTGTTCGGGAGGCTGAGGCAGGAAGATGGTGAGTTTTGAGGGCAGCCTGGGCTATATACTGAGACCCTGTCTCAAAACAAAACAAAACAAAACAAAACAAAAACAAAAAAAAAAAAAAGGAAAAGAAAGAAAAAAATGAAATTCCTTCATCCCACAGTTTCTCATCTAAATTTCATGCTCTGTTGAACGAAAAAAGCAGCAAATGATATGCTGTGTGTGCTCACCTGCTAAAGCTGAGGTATATCAACCTGTACTCTGGGAAAGCCCTGGAGGGTTTACATGAAGACGCTGATGTTTGCCTGGTGGACGGCAGAGATCGCTGGCGTCCTCCAGTCTTTTGGCTTTCTGTGGTTTCCTTGCTGCCTGTAGTGGTTGACCATGTATTGCTTTTTACTGTCTGAAAAACCTGCCATCTGGACACTCTGTGAAAGCCAGGTGTCCTCTGCTGTCTTGTTGTTGTTAGGTGCCGTCAAGTTGGTATCCAACTCATAGGGACCCTCATAGGGTTTTCAATGGCTATTTCGGGATTGCCTTGGGAGTGGATTGCCAGGCCCTTCTCCCATTTTTGCGGTGCTGGGAACTGAACTTGGGACCTCAGAGACTGCAGCGCAGCGCTCTACCAACTGAGCTAAATCCCAGCCAGCTGTCTTAGGCAGTGTTATCAAGGTTGTGGGTTGCGCCAGGGCGCCAGGGCCCCAGGGAGAGTCCTGACTCTCAGTAAACCCTGGAGAGTTGAGAGATGTGTGCTTTGTGACCTTAGGGTTTTGCATTAGGCTAGACATAAGTTTGGAACTCAAGGTGTCTTAGGAAAGTAGTCACTACAAAACAAAAACAAAACCCAACAATAAGAAGGAAAGGGAGTTTATTGGTATGTGTAATTTAAAAGACTAAAACCTTCCCGCTTCAGGTATGGCTGGATCCAGGTACTCCGTGATGCCTTTCAGAGGCTCTTCATCTCTTCAAGGGTGTATTAGCCTCTGTGCTGACCTTGCCCTGAAGCAGGCTGTCTCTGCATGGTGGTGAAAGGACCCGTCAGGGGCTTCAGGTCCACATCCCAGCAGTTGAGCCATCCCAGCAAATGCATTTTCACTCTTCCAAGGGCTCCAAAACAGTCCCAGACAAGCCCCGATTGGCTAGTCAGGGGATTCCTGCCCACTTTCAAGCCATGCTGATGGCTGGGCTTCAGTCACAAGCCTGTTAAACCACCAAAGGTGTGGGGTCAGCTCTCCCAGATTCCAAGTATGGAGCAGAGAGAGGGCTTGTTCCCCGCCAACTCTGAGAGTGGGGGTGCTATTGGTAGAGGGTGGGGTTGCCTAGCATAACCTCTCCTGGATGGCCTGGGAACTGCCCTTCCTCAAGAAGGCTGGATTTGTCCAGCACTCAGCCCTCAGCTCGTGGGAGCGGGTGGGAGGTAGGTAGAGTCCTGTCTGGGGATCAGAAGATGCAGTTCAGAGACTTAGCAAGGGGCCTAGGCAGTGTGGTAGAGAACACACTCCTGTAATCCCAGCACTTGGGAGGCTGAGGCAGGCGATGGCAAGTTCAAGGCCAGAGGCAGCCTGCGTAACTTAGCAAGACCCTGTCTCAAGATATTGTGGTGGTGGTAGGTGCCGTGTAGTTGGTCTAACTCATAGAGACCCTATGTCTCTATGAGAGACAACAGACAAAACACGCCCCAATACTGTGCCATGCGCGGCACTATCGTTAGTGCCTCTCTGCTATTCATACGGTCTTCAGTGGTAGATTGTTTCGGGAATGGATTGCCAGGTCATTTTCCCTAGCCTGTAGCACCTGGAATTCCCAGGTGGTCTCCCATCCCAGGACTAACCGGGTTGACCCTGCTAAGCTCTCCAGATCAGGTGGGATGGGATGCCAGGGCGCTATGGCTGCAGACTGTCTCAAGATAAAAAGTAAAAATGGGCTGTGGGTGTAGCTCAGTGGCAGAGCACTTGCAAAGCAAGCATGAGGCCCTGGGTTCAGCCTCCGAGTACTGCCAGAAAACAAAACAAAACAGCCCCAAAACAAAACAAGACTCAGCAAGGAGCCATGGCCAAATCAGCCCCCTCCAGGCCTCAATATCCCCATCTGTCAAAGGGGGTTGATCTGGATGGAGACCACAGGTTTTAGGATTGTGCCAAGTGTTTTCTGGATGAAATATTGGGGTACAGCTGCCCCTAACGGACTCCAGGCTATGGTGGCGCCAGGCTGGGCGGGGTGGCCCTGTTTGTCCGAGAGCCTGAGAGCTGGCTGTGAAGGGAGAGCAAGGCTATTTCTGGTCAGGCCTGAGGTGAGTGGGAGACGTGGGGGCGGGGGTGTCAGGGGCCCTGGGAGAGGAAACCTGAGCCGTGGCTTGGAGGCCTGGAGTGGGTGGGCTGGGGAGCTGGGCCAAGGCCTTAGGACTGAATGGCTGGGGAGGGGACAGCCCCGCCCCCAGGGCAGGGCGAGGCCTGGCAGCTGGGAGGGGCATGGGTGGGCCAGGAATGTCCCTGCTCTCCAGCACCTGTCCTCTGGCTTGGTGACCTTTGACCCATCCCATAAAGTCTCAGGGACAGGAAGCAAGGAAGTGATTCTGCCCAGCACCCACCCAGTACCTGCGCTTCCAATGCAAGCATTAGTGGTGAGCCGTTGAGATCCTTGCGCTGGCAGCTCTTCCAAGCTCATTTCTAAGTGTCAACTCAGCCAGATCTCACAACTGTATGAACTAGGCATGGCTATTAGTGCCATTCTTGAGATTGGGACTTTGGGCTCAGAGAGGTGAAGTGACCTGCCCAAGGACACACAGCCTATGAAGGATGAAGGCAAGCCATGGTCAGGATGGGTGCCTGTAACGAGCAGGCTGGGCTCGCAGCTGAGGAATGGTGAAGGCCAAGTGTTGGCTGAGCCAGAGGTGGAAGGAAACTTGGCCTTGAGGAAGGAGGGTGGGAATCTGGAAAAGGCAAGCTGGAATCTTAGCCTCAAGAATCTGTGCAATTTGGACAAAATGAAAAATGCAGGGAAGGGCTTTTCAGTGGGAAGGAAGGGCATAGGCAAAGGGCAAAGGCACAGAGGCAAGTAAGTACAGGGGATGTTTGGGACTGGCAAGTAGCCTGGCAGGGGTCTCTGCCAGTGTTTTGTGGGTCATGAGCAGCGGGCTAAGGCTGGGGCTGCTGTGCTGACGGTGCCCTGACACTCAGGACTGCCAATGTCTGCTGGGATGGCTGAGGATGCTTGTCCCCTGCCACCCTCTGTTTGTGGATAAGGGGGGTGGGGCACAAAGCCTGGCAGGACTGGAGGGCACCGAGGGGCAGGAAGCCCTGCTCTGCTTGGCCTCTCGTGGAGGGTCCTGCTGCAGCCTGGGCAGCTGTGGGTGACCAGCAGGGCGGCCATTCCTCCCATGGGCTGGAGAATGGCCTCTGTGTGCACCACAACAAAAAGGCTTTTCTGCCAGGAGGAGGGGGAGGAAATGGCCGAGGCCAGCTTGGCCCGGCCCTGGCCTGAAAGGAGGCTCTGTTGAAGGCCCTGGGGTCTTGGGTGCATAGAATGTGGGCACAGGGTCCTCCTTGCCTCCTGTCCCACTCTCCAGTAGCAACAGATAGGGCAGGGCTGCCCTGCTGCCAAGCTGTCTGCTTGTGTCTTGATCCCAGGGTGGTGATTTACAAGCTGTGTGAAGCCAAGTTGCTTCCCATCTCTGAGCCACATTTTCCTCCTGAGTTTAATGTGTGTGATGAGCATGCTGGTCAACTGGGGTCGCAGTTACACTTAGCATGTGCCCAGTGCAAGGCACAGCTGCCAGCACCTTACAGCCTCCCACCTTACAGTCCCCACAGCCTGAGGAAGCACATGTCACCCCTCCACTGTGGCTTCCGACCCGCAGGTCTGGGCTGAACCTGGGGTGTTTGAAATTGTAGCTCCCACCTTGACAAATGCAGAAAAGGCTGGAAGGGATCACCAAACTGAGCGCTGGCTGGGCAATTATGGCAACTTACATTTGCCTTCTTTTTGTGTATTTAAAAGAATTATTTTTTAGTACTGGGGAGTTGAACCCAGGGCCTGTACATGCTAAGCAAGTATTCCTCCATTGAGCTGCACTCCAGAGCCTTTTTTATTTTGAGATGGGGTCTCATCAAGTTGCATAGACTGAGCCTGGTGCAGTGGTGCATGCCTTTAGTTCCAGCAACTCAGAAGGTGGAGGCAGGAGGCCAGAAGCAGCCTATGTAACTTGTTGTTGTTGTTGTTAGGTGCCGTCAAGTCAGTATCCGACTTATAG
>VMDO01002842.1:40107-76864 GCA_007922755.1 Pedetes capensis
CAAAAAAAAAAAAAAAAAAAGAAAAAGAAAAGAAGAAGAAGAAGAAGAAGCCGGGAGTGGTGGCGCAGGACTGATTGTAACCCCAGTGGGCGGAGGCGGAGGCAGGAGGATCGCAAGTTCAAGACCAGAGGCAGTCTGCGTAACTTAGTGAGATCCTGTCTCAAGACGTAAAAACCAGATGCGCTGAGGATGCAGCTCAGTGGTCCAGCACTTGCAGAGCATGCAAACATGAGGTCCTGGGTTCAACCCCTAGTACCATCAAAAAAAAAAAAAAAAAAAAAAAAGGTGGGGGGCTGGGGAAGCAGCTCAGTGGTAGAATACTTGCAAAGCATGCAGGAGGCCCTGGGTTCAACCCTTCACAACTGTCAAAAAAAAAAAAAAAAAGAAAAAGAAAATTTTATAGACTGCCTCAGGCCTTGACCTTGTGATCCTCCGGCCTCAGCCGCCTGAGTTGCTGGGATTACAGGCGTGCATGCTACTGTACCGACCTCACAGCCAGCCAGCATATCTTTAATGTCTTCATTTTCTTACTTGGGATTTAGCAAAATGTAAAGAAAAAAAAAATATATGTTAAGGGAATAGGGGTTATGAGGGGCTGAAGGTGAGTTTAGGTTCCAGTCGTGTTAAAAAGAATTTTTAAAAAACCCACAAACCACTTAAAGATGGAGGCTCTGTGTAAACCTGGAAGGAGGAGGGTAAGGCCATGGCCAGGCTGTCTGGGCATGGGGGAGGCAGGGCTGAGCCCACACCCCCCAACCGAGGCCAAATGGGGGTCTTCGGGTGGACTGGTCTCCTGGGGGTGTAGGTGCCCTCCCGAGGAGCGAGGCCTCCGTCCAGCCTGTCCTCTGGTCTTGGCTCTGAGGAATAGCTGGAGAGAGGTCCTTCATCCTCTCCTCCTTCATCCCTGGGCCCCACATTCCGCTCCACCTGTGCAGGGAGCCTAGGGCCACAGGCGGAAGGCAGCCCTGGGTGGGGAGCTGGGGCTTCTGGACAGGAAGGCCTAGAGGATGGCGCCTCCCTGGCCCCTCCTGCCCGCTGGGGCCCTCACGCGGGGGGGAGTGCACAGTCGCTTCCTAGATGAGCTGGAGGCCCTGGGCTTCCTACCCACCTCCCACAAAGGGTCGCACACAAAGGGAGGAAGGGGTGGGAGGCGGGGCTGAGATGCTGGAGGCCCAGCCTGCTCTGAGCGGGGTGGAGGCTAGGTTAGGGCTGATCCTTGCACTCCTAGGGGCCCAGCTTAGAGCCTAACAGGCTTGGCCAAGTGCATGGACCTGGGGTCCAAGCAGAGCCCTGCCTCACCAGCCACACCCAGGCCCTTGCCACAGCAGGAAGTTGGTCTCTGCTTTTCGGGGGCATCATCTGCAGCCTCCAGTGGGATTTTCTGCTTCTTCAAAGACCAGGCGATAGGCCTTGGTGCCCCTCACCCTCTGAACTGAGTGTGTGCTGGGGGGAACTTCCGGAATCAGAGTGGCCCCATTTCCCAATTCTCTTGGTGCCCAGCTCTGGGCTCGTGTCCAGGTCGGGTCTCAGTTGCCCAGAACCCAGTCTGGGTTGGCAGGCCAGCGGGGTGGCCCAGCTCTTCCCACCCCTCCTAGAGGCGGGAGGCTGGCCAGGCCTGGCTCAGCCATCACCAACCATCCGCAAAGAATTCTGCGCTGTTCACTGTCCCGGCTGGCCGTCCCTGCTGGGGTCTGTTGGGGCAGCCACCTCCCTCCCTCCCCCACGCCCTGGTCCTCCCTGGAACCTCCCGGAATCGGGAGCAAGGTCTGGGTACTGAGGGCAGTCACCCTCATCCCAGCCTGGTCTCGACCTCTCAACCTTTCGGCTGCCAGCAAGGTCAGCCGCCCAGGCCTCCTACAAAGGAGGCCCCATTCCTCGGCTGTACATTTAATCAGTGCAGATTATTTACAAAACTAAACGGATGGGAGGGGAACCCCAGACCCCCACCCCACCCATTGCTTGCTCTCCAGTTCTGCAGTGGCCGCATCTGGGTGGAGGGAGCTGCTGCCCCCACTCAGGGCCAGGTGATGAGAAAGCAGCCACTTGGAGGGAAAGAGGCTGGCAGAGCCCCAGCTCTAGAGCCCCCCAGCCCAACCTCCCGGCATCCTGGGGGGTGTGTTCCCCTGCTCCGGGCTGCAGAGGGGAGCAGCAGGGGCAGAGCCAGCAGTACAGTACCATTTCCCACCTCAGCCCCAGCCCCCTGCTGACTTTGGGAAGGAAAAAACCAGGAGGTTAGGCCCCGCCCACCTGCCCCTGGAGGGCAGGGCTTCGGCCCCTCTGTGGAGTCCACATTCTGCAGCTGGGGACTAGCTTCTGGCTTGTCTCCACCTTGTCCCCCGGAGGAAGAGGGAGCTGGGGAGGAGGAAGCCCCAAAGCCCAGTGTGTGGTACTGTGGGCACCCACACCGGTGGTCACCTGTCTGCGCACCTCTGCGCCCTGGCAGGGGCACTAACCAGCCTGCCTCCCTATGGCTGGCTCAAGATAATGGCAGCGGCAAGGCTGGGGGAGCCGAGACCCCTGAGCGTAGGGGTGGGAGGAGGCCCAGGGAAGGAGCCTGTGATCACAGCTGAGAGGAGGAAGGTCTGGCAGGGGTGCGGCAGGTGCCAGCTTTGGGGGCCTTTGCAGGCTCCCTTTGGTCCTTGGTCAGGCAGGCCCAGGGCCCTTCCCAGAGCGGGGAGGAGGTGTGGCCGGGCGGCGAGTGTGGGAGCTGCCAGCTGGCCAGGGAGGGGGTTCCCCAGCTCCAAGCCTCAGCGCATGTGGGGACCAGTGGGCCCTCCTAGCTGTGGCTGAGGGTGGCCAGGGTGACCAGGAACCGGGAGCCCCAGCTCTGTGCCTTCAAGACAAACAGACATCCGTGTGGTCCTGGGGCTTAGGCTACAACGGGGCCAGGGCTGGACGAAGCTCTGCAGCCCCATGTCACCTGCCAGAACTAGGCCTCTGTCCCTCTGCCCCTCGTTCCTCTGGCTATACCAAGCCAGAGGCAATTCCCTGTCTGGGGCAGAGTATCTAGAAAACTCTAAGCAGCACCCTGTCCCAGTCAGGAAAGCAGAAACAAACGCTCAGTTAAGGTGCCAAGAAGAAAAAGCTACCTGGGCATAAATAAACAAGGAAGATGGGGCTGGGGAGGCTACGGGCTGATCCCTGGAGGAGGGATCCCGGGGGCGCCGCCAGACCAGCCCTGAGCACCGCGCATGCGCGCGCTGGGCAGACTCAAACCCACTCCTGCAGCGAGCGCTTGCAGTACAGCAGCATGCGGGGCGCGCCCTTGCGCTGCAGCTGCACCAGGGCGTAGGCCAGGCTCGCGATGCCCAGCAGCAGCAGCGCCGGCACCAGCACCCTGACCATGTGCACCGTCCAGCCCACCTCCTCCAGCTGCACCACCACGCGACTGCCCTCGTCCTTGTCCGCACCGCCGGCACCGCCCTCTGCGCTGTCACCCCCCGCCCCGGGCTCCAAGTCCCCATCGGCATCGGGGTTGAAGGGTGGACGGGCCACATCGGGCCATCGCGGTCCGGACTCCACGTACTCCTGGCAGCCCATGAAGTCCCTCAGGATGGACTTGGGATAGCCGGGCTCCATCCGCAGGCGCTCGTTGTCAAATTTCCAGTACTTGGTGCCTTTGTAGAAGTAGGTGTAGGCTGAGGGGACAAGCAGGCCAGAGAGGCTTCAGGCCAGGCCCCAACCCCAGGCCAGAGACCCTCGAAGAGGACCAGGATGTGCAGAAGAGGCCTCAGCTTTAAGGTACCCTCTCTGGGGTTGGGGATATATGTAGTAGCTTGGTGGTATGGCGCTTGCCTAGCATGCCTGTGGCCCTGAGTTCAATCCTCAGCACCAAAACCAAACCAAACCAAGCAAAAATTAGCATCCTTCTCATTTGTTTCCCTGAGCAAATTCTTTTTTCTTTTTCCCAGTACCTTGCATGTGCTAGGCAAGTGCTCTACCCCTGAGCTGCACCCCCAGCCCCTTTTTTATTTTCTGAGACAGGGTCTCACTAAGTTATGCAGGCTACGTCTGGCCTCAAACTTGGGAGCCTCCTGCCTCAGCCTCTGGAGTCACCGGGATCACAAGTGTGCCCACAGCGCTCAGCTGCCCTGAGCATTTTCTTTTCTTTTCTTTCTTTTTTTTGGGGGGCGGGGGCAGTACTGGGCGCTGGACCCAGGGCCTCACACTTGCATGCTCTGCAAGTGCTGGACCACTGAGCTGCACCCCCAGCCCATTTTTTTACTTTTTGAGACAGGGTCTCGCTAAATTACGCAGACTGCCTCTGGTCTTGAACTTGCGATCCTTCTGCCTCCACCTCCCGAGCCGCTGGGATTAGTGTGCGCCTCCGCACTCAGTTTGCCCCGAGCATTTTCCAACCTGCCACTTCCCTGCGTACAGGTGCCAGGCTAAGCTCAGAGTTGTTAGGTACCAGGCCCCCTGACCAGGCTGGCCAGGCAGAGAGGGGCACCAGTCTGCTTCCCTGTCCCGGAAACACCTCTGACTCACCACACAAGCCAGTGTAGCTGTGGGGCCCTGAGTCTGCATGGAACTGGGGTGGAACTTGCTGTGGCCTTGGTCTTGGGCTCCTTGGCTGCATCCCACTGACACCGGGAAGGCCCAAGTTTGAAGGCAGGGACAAGTCTGTGCTCTGCTGAGCACAAGCTCAGAGCAGCTGCAGCGACAAACCCATGTACAGAAGCCTTGTGAGGCCCAAGCTGGCAAAGCCAGCAAGGTCTCCCCTGAGCCCTGCGCATCCAGAATCTAGAACCAGGGCCACGCTTGTCCTTAACCGCATGCAAACCGTGCTGGATGAATAAAAGCTGTGACTGTTACTCAGTTATAATGACAGAGACCAGGCCTTTTCCTCCAGGCAGATAAGGGCTACGCTGGGAGGTCCCCGTCCACAGCTCTCTGAGCTAAGTCTACCCCTTAGGCTCAGGGCCATGGGTAGGAGGGTCCCTCTCAGCTGCAGCTCCAGACAGGGGCAGTCCCAGGCTGGCACCTGGACCCCATAGCTTCCTGGCTGTAGGAATGGAGGCCCTTTGCTTATGCTCCCGACAAAGAGTGGGCTGGGAGGTCCTGCTCCATAAGCTCCCAGGCCAGGGCTGACATGGCTGGGTCCCCCATACACACTGTAGCAATGCCGGGACACCTCAGGCAAACCCTGGCCCCTGTGCAGGTGGCAGGAAGCATGGCAAGTGTTGAGCAGCTGGGAGGGCTGGCTTGGTACCTGCATCGTTGCTCAGAAAGGCTCCTTTGGGGGAGGCAGGGATCCCCTGCCAGACACTGATGGGCTTGGGGTAGCCGGGGTCTCCATGCTGCGTCTCCTCGTTGAAGCGCCAGTACCTGTGACCGGAAGCACCAGGACTGTGGGCCTCCGGTATTGCATAGGCTGGGCCCCTCCTCCCCAACAGGTGGTGGGCTCTTACTGAGCAGGCCTGAGGACAAGAGGCCCTGGTTGGGGCCTCCCCTTAGGGGACAGGGCATGCCGCTCACCTGTCCTCTTGGAAGAAGAAGGTGTGACCTGTGGGCTCCCACCAAATGGCCGTGTCAATGCGGTCATAAGGGATGCCCAGGCCATAGCTGGTCAGTGGCTGTGGGTAGCCAGGCTCCAGATTCGCTTCTCGAAAGAGCCAGTACCGGTCACCTGCAGGAGCAGGAAGCTGCGTGAGGAGGGGCTCAGGCTGAGGGGGTCGTGGGTTGGGAAGACAGGGAATGCTCTTCAGGGTCTCTGATCTGTTCACATGATCGCTGCCAAGTCGCCTCCACGCATGTGCACATGCACACACACGTGTACACATTGGCACACATGCACACATATGTGCAGATACAAAACACGTGCGCATACATGCACACACACAAATGTACACACAGACATGCACACCCACGTGTGCACACATGACACATGCACAGTCTCACAAAAGAAAACACATGCATGCAGTCACACAAATGAACAGATACATGCACACCCACAGACACACAGGGGCACACACATGCACAGACGCACACATCCAGACACACACACATAAGCACAGACAGATGCGCAAAGACACACACGAACATACAGAAACACACACATGTGGGCACATACATGCACACAGACACAAGTGCCCACACATGCACACTCCTGCACACATGTGCAGACACATGGACACAAGCGGACACGTGAACACAGGGATGCACATGCACACACACACACATAACCGCAGACATGCACAGAGATGTGTGCATAGATGCACAGATGCACTCACATGCACAGACGTACATACAAGACACATAGATGCATTCATGCAAACGTGCACATGCATGCAGACACAAAGAAACACATGCACAATCATGCACAAAGACACAGCCACACACATGCACACACACGCACATACAAGACACTTGGACACCAGCTCACATGCACACACAGAAACCCATGCACAAACACGCACATGCACAAACATATACATACACATAAACAACGTGCACATAGAAACACATCCATACACAGTGACAGACACAGGCACACTCGCACAGATTCACACTCACAGGCATACATTTGCAGATGTACACAAACAATGCACACCCGCTCACATGCACACCCATACATGATACAAGCACACCCGCATGTATGCACAAGTACACACACATGCACCCAGTGACACATGCTCACACACACAGAAAAACATTCACACACACCCACACATGCATACTCACATACCCACACGCGAGCACACACATACAAACATGTAAAAGGTAATGCACACACAGAGAAACATAGTGGCATACTCACACACACGCACACATGCTTAGATTCATGCACCAACACACGCATCCACACACCAACACATCCACGAACACATCCATGCCAGAGCCACCCCAATCACACACATGCACACCCACTCCCCACCCACACCCACACACTTACACAGATACCCACCCACACATGCACACACGCAAAACACATGCAGACACATGCACAAAGGCACACACAAACACACATGCACACCGAAACGTGTGCTCACACATGTACACACTGGTGCACACATATACATACATAGGCACACACCCACACACATGCAGGAACATTCTTATACACACACGCTCCTATAGACACACACACAAGGCACTTGCACACCTATGTACACACATGTCCACACGTAGATTCACATGCACAGGCACTACCACACGTACACACACAGACACATGTGCACACACACAAACGTGCACACAAAAATGCACACCCCCCCCAAATGATACAGTCCTGCACCTGTGCACACATGCTGGCTCAGGACAACAGACAATGCCGTTCACGCTGTCCTCATGCTGGGCACTGGTAGATGCCAGTGACCCACTCATTTCCCTGTGCACAAGTCAGCTACTCACACTGGGACACGCCCACACCCCACACTCTGACCTTCATTACCCCACCCATAGAGCTCTTGTATAGAGAGAACAGGGTCTCTGCTGGCCTTGGGGAGCCCTGCCCTGTCCCCAGAGCTTGCTGAGGCTCAAACTAGTGCGGCTGGGGCCACGGCCAATCCTTGGGCGGGGAGGCGGGGAGGCGGGGAGGCCTCTGTCTCTGCAGATGGACCGCAGATTTCCTGTCCGAGCGTGCTTAGGGGCCAGAGCTGCTCCTATGAGGACCTTTTCTCAAGAGGACAAGAGGCACAGGTCCCTGTGCTGCACAGGCTGGACAGCTCTGGGCTCCAGGGTCCCAGAGCCACCTTGTCCCCTGGCCTCTGTCTTCCTCCCCACCATACCTTGCCAGGTGCACTCAGCAACCCCAGGTGACCCCTCCTACCAGAGTGAGCCCACCACAGGGACACAGGACCAGACATAGGCTGTGCCCTTCTCTTCCCTGGGTCTAGCTGGGTCAGGGGTCAGGGCATGAAGGCCTCCCAGCCCCTCCCCCACACCTACCTCAGCTCACCTTTGAAAAAGACAAAACGCCCGTCCTGGCGCTCATAGGCAGCACTGATGTCACCGGGCAGGCCACGCCAGAAGTGGCCAATAGGCATAGGGTAGTTGTCCAGGACACGGTTGTGCCGGACTCGCCAGAACCAGCGGCCCTGGGGAGGGGCGAGGGAGTTAGTGGGCAGCGCATGCCAGCTGTGTTGGAAGGGGGGTGTCCCTGTCCTTATGCCACCCTTTCCCGGTTCAGGGAGGGTTCAGGCAGGACTGGAGGCCAGGGAAGCCCTAGGGAGGGAGCTCTGGGCTGGGCTGGGTGCTGTGAACCCACAGGTCCCCGTCCTCTTGCTTGCTTTCTCCCCTGGTTAGGGTCTCATGGCCCCCAGGGGCTGCTCCATAAGGGGTGAGGGTGGCTGTGTGGCCACACATGGTTTGGTTCTGGTGGACTGGCGGAGAGCTCTCTGGCTCTGAGCCTGGGCGGGGCGCTGGGAGGCACCAGGAGGGCAGGGCCAGACCTTGAACACAAACATCTCCCCTCGGAGCATGGCCACAGTGTCAAAGTTGCCATCGCAGATGTTGGGGCCGTACTGGTCGGGCCGCTCCGTGGCTCGGGGCTGTGCTGGGGCTCCAGGCTTTGGGGGCCTCTCTGGCTTCCCACCCGGGGGTGGTGGCTGGGGTGGTCTGGGGGGCCGGTGGTCCGGCCGGCCTGGCCGCCGGGGTGTCACAGTGGGCAGAGGTCGAGTGGGCTGCGGCTGACCATCCGGGGTGCCTGTAGATTGAAGTGGGGAGCAGGAAGTGAGACAGCAGCCACAGAGGGCAGCCTGGATGCCAGGCTCTCCCAGGTAGAACCATAGGGCCCAGGGGCCCCCAGCCTGGAGAGGTCTGGGCCAGCAGCAGGTCCAGCTGGGTGGAAGGTCCTGTCTGTCCCACACCTCCCATCCTTCTCAGGGGGACCTGGAGCCTCCGCCATGGCCTCCCCACTGAGCCCCACAGCTGCCACCTCCACTAGCTCTAGAGGGGCTCCTGGAAGCAGGACAGCGGCAGAGGCAGGAGCAGGGCTCTGGCCTGTGCACCCTGAACTCTGCCCAGTGCCCCTCTCATCACCAAGGTGCCTGGGCTGCAGTTTGGATGTCTGTCAAGTGCCCACCATGGAGGGCTCCATGTGGGTGCAGAGCGCAGGCCCGGACCCGCAGGACTGGGCCTCAGGATACCTTGCTGCAGAGGCTTTCCCAGGTGGGGCCTGGGCAGGGCGGGGCACCTGTGTCCAAGCCTCTGGGAAGTGGTAAACCAGCAGCACTGAGGGAGGCCTGGCGACAGGCTCGGGCTGGGAGCTGTGTCCTGGGATTCGCGGCCACCTTTGGTCTAACCGGAATATTGTCGAGGCTGAGGAGCAAATAGGTTGCCCACCTGTGTCCCTTTTGAGGGACCCAGCCTGGAGTCAGAGCGGGCACTGGGTGAGGGCTGGGTCCTGACATCAGCTGGCCCTGGGTTTGATTTCCAGCACCACCTCCTCCCCAGGGACCTGGGCAAATCATGGATCCTCAGTGGGTCTCAGTTTCCTTAGCTACAGAATGGGAACAGCAGCAGCGGCTGTCCCAAGGGTCTGGGGCTGAGAGAAGACACGCAGAGCCCGCTCACCATAGAGCTGCTGGATGCCCCGGAGGTCGTCCTCAGGCAGCTGGAAGTTCTCTGTGTCCATCCACTGGTAGAAGGGCGCCATGATGGCACTGGGGTTGCTGGAGTGCTCCAGCCCTAGCGCGTGGCCCAGCTCGTGCACTGCCACCAGGAAGAGGCTGTTTCCTGCAGTGGGGACAGGCAGCAGTCACCCTGGCCCATCCCAGGACCTAGCCACCCAATCCCTCTGGGCTGAGGTTGCCCTAGAGCCTGCTCTCGCTTCAGGCCTCTAACTTCCCCATCTGAGAAATGGGTACAACCTTCCCTTCGTGGGATAGACTGAGGTCAAGTGCAGGTCTCCAGAGACTCAAACAGGGGAAGCTCTCCCTTTCCAAGCCTGCAGCTGCCAAGCCCACTCAGAGGGGCCGTGCCCAGCTACCTGCCCTGTCCCAACATTGGCCAGCTGTCCTCACCATGCAGGTCAGTGCTGGAGAAGGTCCAGGGCTCATCTGCGTCGAAATGGGTGTCCCCACCCAGGCCAGGGCCGGGGAAATAGGCGTGGGCCAGAAAGCCACCCGTGCCATCAAATGGCGAACTGTCGCCGTGGAAGCCAGAGGCAAAGAGTACCATGATGTCCGCCTCCTTCTGGCGCCGCAGGCGGATGTCGTCGTAGGGTACCTCCTGGAAGGCCAGGGGCGTGGCCTGCTCCCACACACGGAAGGCCCTGCGCACCGCCTCCATCGAGTGGTACCAGCCCAGCTTCTCTGTGTAGTTCTGAATGCTGCAGGTAGGGAGAGAGGCGTGAGGGGACGGCGGACCTGCGGGCGGACCTGCGGGCTACTCTCTGTGGCTCGCAAGTTCCCAAGGAAGGCCCCACAGACTGTCCTTATCAACTGTTTACTTACCTTCCTGTGAATTAGAATTTCTCAAGCGCAATCTTTCATTAAAATGTCCCTAGACAAGTTTGCATTGTGGCTGATAAGCTGATTTTAATTAAGAACAACAGTAAGTACATGGAAGTGCAAGGGCTTCGTGGCTGGGGGAAAGACCTAGGAAACGGGACACAGATGGCTGAGGTTTGCAGAACCCGCCAAGCTGTTCTGCATATCGACCCCAGGGCCAGGCAGACCCAAGTTCAAGGAAGGCCTGGCTGTGTGGCCTCAGGCAATTGACTTACTCTCTGAGTTCTAGTTTCTTTTTCTGTGAAATGGGAAAAGATGGGGTAGTACTTTCTTTCTGGGATCCCCTGTGGGGATCAAATGACATAGCTCACGAAAGACATGTGGCCTGTGAACTTGTGCGTGCGAAAGTGCAAGGAGGCCGCTACTTGCCCTAGAGATCAAACTAAGCTGTTGTGTGTCGGACAGACTTCCTTGGGATGCAAAGGGGCAGCTTTGGCCGGCTGGACCACAAATTCACCCTGGGGGCCTGAGGTCTAAGTGATCACTGGAGCGGTTCTTTCTTGGGAGATGGAGCTGGGGGACTGGGGCAGAGCTGGACAGGAATAGGAAGGGAGCTGTTGGGGACCACCTGGCTGGAGCCACACGTGGCTTGGGGAGTTTTTTGCTGAAGGACTCAGCAGAAAGGAGGGGAGTGCCCAAACCAGGGTTTTTGCAGGTGACTTGCTGCCTAACACTTAATGGGTGCCGGGATTCCCAGTCCCCCCTTCCCCCCAGCACTGCACAGGTGCAGGACCCCAAAGAGCTGCATGAGGCTGGCCCAGCCTGCTGGCTAGTAGGGGGCAGGGGAGGGCAGAGCGGAAGCAGCTGCAAGGGTCCCAGCCTTCCCTGGAGGGAGGAAGGGACCCAGACTGTGTGGCTGGGCCCATCAGCAGGGGAGCAGGCTGGACAGTCTAGGCGGGGCCCTCTGCGGTGGGGCTCTGGGAAAGGAAGCCTGCAGGGCAGCCCTGAGAGGGGCAGGCAGCTCCCTGGGCAGCAGGGCCCCTACCTGAAGGTCAAGTGGTGATTACTCCACTTCCTCCCTGTGAGGGCATAGCGCTTCCGCCGCCGCCGCAGATTGGCTTTCACGCGCACCCCAAACTGGTCCGGCACCCCACAGCGGGGTCGCTTCATCCACCTGGGCCACAGGTGCAGAGAGGTGAGCTCCAAGCCTCCTCTCAGTACACGTGCCTGTTCTGGCACTGCCTCTTCCAGGCAGTCCACCTCCTTCCAGCCCCTGCCAGCAGCCCAGCTGCTCCTCACAGGGATGTGATATCACGGGGAGACTTGGAGCTCTGATATGGGCAAAATGACCCTGTTCTGGATGACCGAGTGCCCAGCAGTGGCTCAATAAAGATAGCTCCTAAGCCGGGTGTGGTGGCCCATGCCTGTAATCCCAGAGGCTCGGGAGGCGGAGGCGGAGGCAGGAGGATCGCAAGTTCGAGACCAGAGGTAGTCTTTGTAACTTAGGGAGACCCTGTCTCTAAAAGTAAAAATTGGGCTGGGGGTGCAGCTCAGTGGTCCAGCACTTGCAGAGGATGCAGGCAAGAGGCCCTGGGTTCAACCCCAGTACTGCAAAATAAATAAATAAACAAAGATAGCTCAGCTCCTCTTGCCAGGGTTACCCTAGCATGGGAGGGGTGTTCTGGAGGCTGCCTTGCCTTCCTTTATGCTTCTCAAAGATGTGGCTTTAGGTCCTGAGATCTCTGTTAGAAGCATTGCAAGGCCTAGCTAGGGTGTCCCATCCAGGGCTTGTGTTCTGTGCCTCCCTGTCCCCACCCCCATGCCTGTGGCAGACATCACTAATCAATCACTATGCTCTTGATGCCAAGCCCTGATTGTCCCAGGAGCTTTCTTGATACAAGGCTTCAGGTAACCATGGCAACGAGTCAGTTCTGGTGCAGAGGACCAAATCACTGCCATTCTGTCTCTTGGCCACTTTTTTTTTTTTTTTTTTTTTTTTTTAACAATACGAGGGGCTGAACCCAGGGCCTCACACATACTTTTTGCATGTGCTCTACCACTGAGTTCCATGCCCAGCCCCCCTTTATTATTATTGTAATTATTATTATTATTTTATCTTGAGACAGGGTCTTGCTAAGTTATGCAGGCTGCCTCTGGCCTTGAACCTGCGATCCTCCTCCCTCTGCCTCACGAGTCGCTAGGGTTATAAGCACGCGCCACACCCCAAGCAATCTCACTTTTGGGGTGTGTGTGTGGTGCTGGGGTCAATCCCAGGGCCTCAGTACATGCTAAGCAATCCCTCTACCAATTGAGCTAGACCATTCTTCTGGAAGTTCAACAGGCCACGCTCTCCTGGGAGCAGCCAGAAGGGCAGGGGCTGTGGGGTCTGGGAGGGGACAGTCAGAGGGACTCACGCCTTGGTCTCTTCGTCAAGCACTCCAGTGACAGGGATCCCGTAGAAGCGCTGCATCTCCGCAAGGGCTGAGGCCAGCATCTGGGCAGAGCGCATGGTGGACATGTGGCGGCTGGGCTGCGGCAGGTAGCCATAGAGCCGCAGCCAGTTCTGCAAAGGAGCCACGATCTCGTTATCCAGTCCTGGCTCCACCACCTCCACATGCACCCAGCCTGTCCCTGCCCACCCACCTCTACCAATGCCTCCTGCCTGTGACCACGTGAGCCTCTACCCCGACCTTCCTCATCCTTTCTCACCCGAGGGGAACAAAAGGCCTTTCAAGTCAGCTCGACTCAATCCTCTGCTCACCCCTTGTGACTTCCCAGCTCAGAGGAAAAGTTAGTTCTTCCAGGCGCTATAAGGCCCTCACTACCTGATCCCACCTTAGCTCTCTGCCAAGGCTGGCTTGCCTCAGTGTTCTCAATACAAGGCTTCTGCCAGACCATACCGCTACCATCTACCTGCTGGGGGAAGGCTCTGGCCTCAGGGCCTTTGCACTTGTTCCTACTGCCTGGCTTGCTCTCCCCAGACACTGGTATGGCTTGCATCTTCATTTCCTTCAGGTCTTTGCTTCAAAATCATCCTGTGAGAGAGGTGTTCTCTGACAACATTACACAGAAAAGTTGGATGCTGTCTGTACCCTCTACCCTCTTCCCCCCTCCTCCCCCCTCCTCCCTGCACTTATTACCATCTGACATATCACATACTCCACTTGTTGTTTGGTGCCGTCCAGTTGGTATCTAACTCCACTTATGGTGATCATTTTCTATCTTTCCCCGTAAGGGCTAAGCTGTGTCCATGAGGATGGCCTACCGCAGAGGTCCCAATTACACTAGCCCCCCAGAATGGGTCCCTACTGCTCCAAGCAGGCTGCTGGGGACCCTTGAGGGTTCCGAATCTCTTGCATCACCAAGTAGGAACATCAGCCCTTTGGCTCTATTCCCCCGAAGGCCCTAGCTCTGCCAGGAGGAGGGCAGATGGCCCAGGCCCAAGAGGGCGCAACAAGGGCCTGATGCCCTGTCCTTGCTGGGCCCCAGACTGTTGCCTCTGGGCCTTGGTTTCCTCATCTGCGAATGGAGAACACTGGCGTTGTCGGGGGTGAGACTTGAGGCACGCAGCCCGGGGAAGGGCGTCTGGTACACGAGCGTGCTCGCCCTCTTCTAGAGCGCGCCAGGGCTGGGCCGCCCAGCCACTCCCCGCCCCTCCCGCCAGACGTTCCTGACCACGCTGTCCGTGCTGGGAGCCGCGCCAGCCAGGGGGAATGGGGGGCATGGCCAACATGGCCTGCCCTGCAGGCCCCCGGAGGACTTCAAGCCTTGCTAGTCCGCCGGCAGTCACCACCCTAAAGGGGACTCAGCTCCATCCAGTGCATATCCTAAGGCTCTGCGGGCACAGTCACCACTGTGGAAGTGGCGAGTAGAGGCCAGGGCTGTCATGGGCCTCGGCCACCTGCAAACGTGTCCTTGCCACCTCTCCTTGCCCACTCGTGAGGCACGGGCAGCAGCCCCAGGGCCCCTACACAGGACAGTAGCTGGACATGGTGGCTGCTCCCTGCCGACACGTGTCTGTCGGCTGGGGCCATGCCACACATCGGCCTGCCACGATGTCCTGTCCCCAGCCCCTTAGGCACCCGCTCCTGTGTGCCATTGTCTGACCCAGGCTTGTTGGGCAGGGGGCTGCTGTGCTGAGCCCTGTCCCACTGTTTGGAGGCCTCTTGAGGCCCAGGAAGCAGTGCAGAGGCCCCCAGTAGAGGCCCAAAGCTGAGAAGCCATGGTCAGCTCTGGGGCAGGCAGAGCTGGCCTGGCTCCGTCGCACGCGTGCCCCCACGCCCCAGCATAGCGTCAGTAAAGAGGGGCTGAGGGCCCCTCATCCCGTGGTCTTCTGCACAGACTAAGGGGGAAAGTGACGGATGTCTGGCCGACAGCAAGCAGGGGCTGCCTGCTCGTTCCGGGGCTGGCAGTCCTTCGCCTCTACCACCAAGGCTGAAGGGCCTGGTTCTGCGCCTCTGGCCACAGGCCAGGCTCCCACCGGGCAGCCAGGGAGACAGGAGCAGCCCACGTCCCCTCTATGGTAGGTCCCGGGGCCCACCATGCCCCGCTGGCCCAGGGCTCTTTCTCTCGGCTCTGCCAGACACTGGCAATGCCATGGCCCTCACCCTGTTCTTCCCAAGCACTCTTTCCATGGCAGTGGGGGAACAGCGGGTCCCTCCCACCCACTGTGGACATGGTTTTCCCGAAGACGCGTGGACGAGTGTGGAGGGTGAGGCCACGGAGCTGTGCCAGCTCTAATGGCCAAAGGCATCTGGATGGAGGTAGGGGGTGGGGGGGCTGGCTGCTGATAGACTAGGGCACCTCGTCATCACTTATTTGCATAAGGTAAAAATATCTCCGGAGCGCAATCACAGGCCACCAAGGGGTTGATTAGCGGTGTCTGCAGAGTGACATGGGGGGGGGAGCGGGGAGGGGGAGGCTCACAATCACAGTGGCAGGGGACAGGAGCTGCCTGTCTGCAACAGAGCTCCAGAGGCACGCAGGGCTGGGGCAGAGGGGGCTGCTGGGAATGTCCGAAGGGTGCCTGTGGCCCCTCCTTCACACAGACAAGCACCCTGAGCGCCAGGGGGCAGAGAGCCTACATCACCGTATCAGCCAAGCCTTGAACCCCCAGCCTCCTGGCGACAAGTGCCCAGCAGCCACAGCTGGGGTGAAGAGCCAGAGGCCGAGGGCAGAGGGCCGGGGCCCTGGCACAGACCTGCTGAGTGTCTGATGATGACGTGAAGCCGCCAGCCTGCCTGACTCTGGCAAACATTGCTTGGGGCGGCTGGAGGCCAAGTGCTCCTAAGTTTGCCAGGCAGCCGCAGGCGCCGCCCACAGGGTTGTGGGCTTTTCCCCTTCCACCACCATGCCACAGCGCGAAGTGTGACAAGCTCAGGAGGCCAGGTGGGTGGGAAGCCAGCTGGGGGCCGGGGCCCAGGTGCTCAGCAGGTGCTACTGCCTTGGAGGGAGCCGCTCGGGTCCCCAAGCCCAGGCTGGCTGAGCGCTCTGCCGCCACAGAGCAAGAGGTGGGGATGACTCCCAACCCCGCAAGACTGTGACCACCCAGTCCCAGCGTGGGAGATGGCTGTGGCCCCACAGCTCTCGCTGGTGACTGTAAAACCTGACACTGTGTGAGGGGCCTACTCTCCCTCTATGTCACCTATGGTCTCAAAGGAGCCAAACAGGCGACTCCTTGTTTCTCGGGTAGGGAAACTGAGGCTCAGGGGGTGATGGGTAAAGTAGGGGGCAGATGTGAACCAGGGCTTGTTTCCTCTTCCATGGGGGCCTCTGTCCAACCCCAACTGGAAGATGCAGGGCCTGCGGGCCCTAAGACCCCGCCTACCTGCTGCCAGGGAGGGGCACGGAACCAGGCCTGCCCCCAGCGCTCCCTCCTATGAGCACTTATGGCTGCTGCTGGTGAGGGGCTGGCCCCAGGCAAAAAGACTAGGGGCACCAAAAGTGACAACTGGAATTCCTGGTCCCCAGGGGAGGACATAAGCGCAGCACCTGAGGCTCTGGAGTGAGCCAGGCCATCGGTTCTGATCATCCCATGTAGCGCGCATAGTTACTCCCAAAAGGTGAATATCTAAACATTTCCTTTATACAGATGGCAATGTTCAGAGAGGGTGGGTTACCTACCTAGAGTCACACAGCTGACCTGGGCTCAAACTGGACCTGCTGGCTCAGGCTGTTTCCGAAGTGCCAGCAGATCCTCTTAGGCTCTGGCGCCCTCAGGAAGAGAGCACAGCATAGCATGGCGGGGCTGGGGGGGCAAGAGACATCTACCCCTCCCTGCACCTAACCTTTCTGGTTGGGTCTGGGCACCAAGCCATGCCGGCCTCCCCCAGGGCTGCTGAGGCAATCCTGCGGATGCTGGACGTGGGCCTGCAGGGAGGGCTTGTCTGGGAAGGAGCCACCAACCAGACTGATCAATACTGTGCAGGGAGCGCTAGGCGGGAGGGCGCGAGGGGAGGGGGGAGGGGAGGGGGGCGGCAGAGTCTGCTCCTGCCACCACAGCTCACTCCCCAGGCCCCGCTCTCCAGGGCTCAAATCAGGGGAGTTGGCCAGCAGCCCCTCCCACAGGGCCCTTATCAGGCCCTGGGCGATAAGGACAATCTCTGCCGGCTCTGCTCTGCCTCTCGCCCAAGCTTTCTCTGCAATCCGAGCAGACCCTGCACACTGGCCAGCCAGACACAAAGGGAGTCTTGTCAGGGCCATCGGCGATGGACCTGGCTCCCAGGCCTTTCATGGCCTTGTGAGGGCTTCACCACCCACCGAGGGCTTCTGGGAGGCGGCCAAGGCTCGGCCCTCTGGCCATGCCAGAGACAGAGCAGGTGCTGCACGGAGGCGGCCAGAGCTCTTGCAAGAGGAGGCGGGCTCTCCACCAGCGGACTGACCCTGAGCCAGCCCCAGACACAGCCAGTCTCTCTCTGGGAGGGACTTCCAAAGCCATCAAGCTCAGCCACCTCCCTGACATCCAGCCTGCACCCCTGCTGAGATGGGGTGTTCACTGCTGGGGCAGCAAGGAGAGCCAGAAAGGGGGCTGAGTAGAAGCTGCCCTCCAGTGCCATCTCTGCCCCCTGGTCCTGACTGTTTGCATAGCAGGCCTTTGAATATGGCTCAGACAACTCCTTCCCCCAAGTGTCGGTCGGCTTCCCGTCCTGTGGGGACTTGTGTGTTGCTGTGATGCTGAAAGCTATGCCACCAGTATTTTAGATACCAGCCACCAACGGTGGACAGGTTTCAGCTGAGTTTCAGACTAAGATAGACTAAGAAGGAGGACCTGGCAGCCCACTCCCAAAACAATTAGCCATTGAAAACCCCATGAATAGTAGAGAAACACTGTCAAATAGAGTGCCAGAAAATGAGCCTCCCAGGCTGGAAGGCATTCAAGAAGTGACTGGGAAAGAGTTTTCTCCTCAAAGTAGGGCTAACCTCAATGGCAGAAATGGAGTACAGCCCCTGGCACCTCCTTTGGCTGATGTGGCACAACTCAAAATGAGAAGAAACATAGCGGCTGCAACAATGGGCTCAAGCTATGAATCAAGGGCACCTAACAAGACAACTTCAAGGGCACAAACAACTTCTTAGTCTCACCTCTGCCTTCTGCAAATGGGGTCATACAGGACAGGCCTAAGAACACAAATGACCACTAGGCCCAAGGCCAGGAAAGAAAAGGGGTACTGACTAGTCCACCCAATCCTTGGTGGTTTGCTTGATATTTAGGGGCAGCACAGTCCACATTAAAGCAGTTGTAGGACATGTAAGGTTGCCTGAAGTCGTAGCCCTGTGGCATCTGATCCCATCAGATCTCGGAAGCTAAGCAGGGTCGGGCCTGGTTGGTTAGTACTTGGATGGGAGGCCACCTGGGAACATCAGGTGCTGTAGGCTTGGGAGATGGACTCAGCAACCTACTCTCAAAAAACAATTGGCCATTGCTGGGCACGGTGGTGCACGCCTGTAATGGCCTCGGCTCGGGAGGCGGAGGCAGAAGGATCCCAAGTTTGAGACCAGTGGCAGTCTGCATAACTTAGTGAGACCCTGTCTCAAAAAGCAAAACAAACAATGGGCTGGAGGTGCAGCTCAGTGGTCCAGCACTTGCAAAGTATGCAGGCATGAGGCCTTGGGTTCAACTCCCAGTACCGCAAAAAAATATAAAATAAAAAAATAAAAAATAAATTGGCCACTGAAAACCCTACAGTAGCAGAGAAGCTTGAAAATAGTGTATCATGTGTTGTATGTAGGGTTGCTATGAGTGGTTGGCACCTAACAACAGGACACATACTTATTTGGGACCTAAATCTGCCACCTACCTTTTTATTTGTGTGTGGGGGGGAGGGGGATGAGTGCTGCTGGGGAGCCAACCCAGGGCCTTGCACATGCTAGGCAAGCGCTCTACAACCAAGCTACATCCCCAGGCTCCACTATGGGTCTTAGAGTTGGCAGCTGCTAGTGAGGGATGGGACTCTGGGTAGGGAGGGCGAGATATCCAGCCAGGGAAGCAGGAAGCAGGGAGTGGCCCAAGCCACCCCCCAGTATCGTAACCTGGAGGAGAAACAAAGGGTCCTTTGGCTAGTGGGCGGAGCGAGAAGGGGGTCTCCGCCAGGAGGTTCCGATTGGCTGGGAGCCAGACCTTGGGGCTTCACCTGGACCTCCCCCTGCAGGTAATGGCTTCTAGATGGCGCTGCCCACGGGGCAGGCCCTGGGGGGTGGTGGGGAGGGGCTCAGGCCTGGCACAGAAGCTCCACCAGATGGCTGGCACCTTGGGCTCAGAACTGCAGCCTGTAACCCAGCCTCAGGCTCCAAATCAGACTGATGGGGTCCCAGGCTTAATTTCCTTCCCTGTGGTGGGAAATGTCACACCCCCCCCCCCACTAACAGTTAAAAGGAGGACGGAATGTGACAAGGCTGTGCCTGGGGCAGCATTAACATGTCGGAGGAGCTCAAAAGGGTCCGGGGACGCTCAGGGCCACTGTGCACAGCACTCGGCTCACCAGTAACTGCATCTGGTGAGTACCTACCGCTAGTCCCATTTTATAGACAGGGAAACGGAGGCTCAGACAGGTTCAATGACTTGTTCACAGCAAATGCCACTTGCTTCTTCCAATGCCTAGTTTTGCCACTATTTTCCAAGTGCTTCCTGTGTACTAGGTGCCATGCTTATAATCGATAGACATAGAGCCAGTGTCCTCACCTATCCAGGGCAAAGGACAAGGAGGCGCCCAGGACTGAAGGTCAGCCCTGGAGAGCCAATCCGGACTCTGGCTTCCGGGCTTCCTGGCTCTGGCAGCTCGGCCATCAGATGGCAGCAACAGGTGGGGCATCTCCAAGGGCTAATGGCTGGTACCCAGGTCCCCACCCATCCATCCTGACACCAGAGGGTGGGGCGGGGCTTCCTGCTCGTTTCCTCCTGCTCCCTCAGGAGACTGGGGTCTGGTAAGAGGCATCCTTTTCTCCCTCTGGTGGGGGCCCAGCTCCCACACCTCTGCCGCTCTTGCCTAAGGCTGCAAAACCTTTGTCACCTTATTTCAGAGGCCCAGCCCCATGGCCACAGGTCCTTCTGGGGAGCAGCCCCCAGGAAGCCCTAATACTCAAGCCTTCGGGGGGGGGTTGGCTAGCCACCTGCAGGTCCCAAGTCTTCCTATATGCCTGTGGGTTCTCCCAGGACCCTCTCTGTAATGAAACATCTGAGCAGAGTCCCCCACTCCTCTGCTTCTGCTGACTCAGAGAGATGCTCTCCAGGCCCAAAGCAGAGCTGCCTGTGGCTTTTTGCCCCTGCCTGAGTTCCAACAGTGTGAGCCACTTAAGTCTTGGGATGCTATTGAGGGTGCCAACTTTGATAGGAGCCAGGAAGCAATGATGCCCCACAGCGACCACCGCAGCTAGCCTCAGGCAGAAGCCAAATGCCCCGCTGGGCAGAGGTGACAATGGCAGGGAACATCTGGATCAAGCAACAAAGGGGGGCACAGAGGGGCAGCCAGAACCAAGTGCTTGGCAGGGCAGGGCCTTCCCAGGCCCACAGCGTTGCCATGCTGAGCTGGCAGTAGTGATTGGAGTGGTGGGTGCTGGACAATTGGAGGAAGTATTCTCTGGGGGAAGGAGTCTGGGGGTGTATATATGTGGTCTCCTGTCCACACGCAGGGATGGCTTTTAAGTCTCCCCACTCCTTGCGGGTGGGCAAAGGGGGCATTTGTGTCCTGGGGGGACAATGGGCAGGGCCCCAGACCATATGCTGCTCAGAGAAGGAGCACACAAGGAAGGGACTGGAGGGCGAGCCGAAAGGCAGCCCAGACACAGGGACTGGCGAGGGCTGGGGAGGAAGGCGTGGCCCCATCAGGTCCAAGACCCAAGCTGCATTCATCACCCAGGTCTTCCTGGGTTTTAACAGAGTGCGAGCAGAGGAGCAGTGGGTTGGTGAAAGAGGGGAACAGAGATGGGGGAGGAGAGAAGATTCAGTCTCTGTGGGTTTCCAGAGGCAGAACTTGGACATGGACCCCCTTCTCCTCGACAGTGGGCACAAGGGACCTCTGCAGTTTCTACTCTCTAGTCAAGAAAGAGCCTGCAGCCGTAGCCCTGTGGCATCCGATCCCATCAGATCTCAGAAGCTAAGCAGGGTCGGGCCTGGTTAGTACTTGCATGGGAAACTGCCTGGGAACACCAGGTGCTGTAGGCTTGGGAGAAGGACCCGGCAACCCACTCCCAAAAGTCAATCCGCCATTCAAATCCCTACAAAGAGCAGAGAAGCACTGAAGATAGTGTTTCGCCTGTTGTATGTAGGGTCGCTGTGAGTCAGATACCAACTCAAGGGCACCTAACAACAATAATGACAGTCAATAAAGAGTATGATTGGAGGGGACCAGGAGGCCTCAGGGGCCAGCAATGGAATGTGGGTAGAGAGGGACACACGGGAAGCACGGGGCTGGGTCGGGCTCTCCACTTGGCCCCAAAGGTGAAAACAGGAACACGGGCTGACCCCACGCCTCCTTTAACTCACCTCACTCTGTGGCCATGTAGGGGCCCGAAAGGCATTGGGTCACCTCAGGGAAGGTGGGTGTGTCCATGTTGTCGTGGGGTGCCACCACACCCGTGAACCCTGGAGCCTGAGTCACTGCTCCAGGGTAGGCTGAGAACCAGGGCTCGTGCCTGGGGGCAGGGAAAGGCATAGGGCAGACAGCTGCTCCGGTGAAAACCAAAGGCACTTGAGCTGCCCAGGTGCTACAGCCAGAAGAGCAGGTCAGAGGCTGGGCTCCAGGCCTCCTTGCCACAAACCACAGCTGGCACCAGGGCCAGGTGAGGCTCCAGTACAGGACGGCTGAATACTGGGACCTGACGCCCAAGGGAGGGAGTAGCCAGAGCTGGTAGGACTCCTGGGGCTGTTTGTACCCCAAAACCAACCCTCAGGACCATGGCAACCCACCAATCTCTAGCCTTTGCCTTCTGTGGCTTCCAACATTACAGAGTCCCTTCCAGCCACAGCCCAGGCCCAACTCAAGTGGTCCCCAGGAGTGAAGCTGTGGGTCAGTCAGAATCCCCAGGCAGGCCTAGGGTGTGGCCTGTGGCCTCAATACAACCAGGACCTTCTTCTCTGGAGGCCCTTAGCTGTTCGCAGGCAGAACTGTGGGTACTTGCTCCACTGGGAGGAGGTGAGGGTGAAAGAATTGCAGAAGCAAAGACAGTGAAGCCTCTCAAACCACAGGTCTGCGTGCCCCAGCCCCTGGCCATCTGGGAGGCCCATTCATTACAAACAGCCACGGAGTTCCAGCTTGGCCTGAGACGCCACCCCTGAGCAGATTATGAACTCCTTGAGGATAAATCTGTGACTTGAAATTCTTTGGCATTCTGCTCTGGTGGCAGGTGGGCCGCATAGCCCTCTCCACCCAGCACCTGAGTCCAACCAGCACAAATGCCCTGTAGGCCTCCGCCTATGTGAATGGTAGGAGTCGTGGGCAGACTGGGCACGAGGTAGCTCTCCAATGCAGGCCTGACTGCCCGCAGGTTCTCCAGGCCTGATCAGGGAGGGAGGAAAGAGCAGAGCAGGTGGGGAGCTGGTTGCAAGATGTAACTGGAGCCTGGGAGGAATTCCCTACCCTTCCTCCAAACTTCTATTAAAGTGGGGTGGGGAAGGGGCAGCCTTCCATCGGAAAAATCTCCCAGGCAGACCAGGGAGGTGAGGAAGCCGCTGGGGGCTGGGAGGGAGCACGGCCTGGCTGCAAATAGAAACAGCGCTGAGGCTCATTGGGCCCGGGCAGCCCAAGGGCACCCAGGCCCAGTCCTATGCCGGCCCCTGCCGAGAGACGGCTACAGGGTGGTTCTTGCATCTCCGGGGTAGGGGACAGGGTCTTAGAAAGTCAGAGAAGAACGGACCCTGTTTTTGCTCTGGGGCAACGGAGCTGGCGCCCGGGAAACACCTGGGACCGCGGGAGCCGGCTGGACCTGGCTCCGTGCGGGGAGGCTGCGGCTGGTCACCCGCGGGACCAATCCAGACAGCAGTCGGCATAGGGAAGTCAGATGAGCTACCAGAGAAAAGAGGCGCGGAATCTCCCCTCTCCCACTTAGGCCTCGCTGTGGGGGCGCTGGTAGGAAGAAGCGCCGGGGGAGACGGGATCTCTCCCTCGGACCCCACCCGGGCGTGGGGAGGCTGGTACGCGAGAAAGTCGCCAAAGAGCCTCTGCAACCTAAGTCCGCTGCCTCGCAGGTTCGCTCCCTGCCCCTCCCCACAGCCAGCCGCCCGACGCACTGTCACCCAGATCAGAAGCTACCGAAGCGGACGCGCAGCCCCGCTCCCTCTCCGCCCGACCCCCACTCTCACGCCCCAGAGCCCCCTCCCCACGCGCACAGAGCGCCACGGCGCGCCAGTCGGGCTCTCGAGGAATCGGCTGCCGGCGAGGGAAGGAAGAACCAGAGGCAACTGCTGGGGCGGCGGAAGCGGCTCTTGGGACACAGGCTGGGGCGGGTTAGTGCCCAGGGCGGCTGCAGAGGTGGACAGTGGGTGCGAGCCCTACGCCCTCCGAGGTCTGGGAAGGGGTGCGCTGCAAAGGGCGAGCTGGGGAGGGGCCAACCTGCCAGCTCCCCTTTCTTCCCCGTCCCTCCTACCCTGCCAAACCCCGAACCAGCGGCGCGTCTGCGCCCCCCCCCACTCCAGGTCCCTGGGTGCGGGCGTGGCTCCCTCTCGCAGTCCCCAGCCAAGGGGCAGGGCAGGGCAGGGCAGGGGGTCCCTACCTCGGCGTGGACTTCTGCGTCCTCGGCCGCCGCGCCGCGGCCCAAGCAGTCCAGAAGCACTAGGAGCAGCAACAGCAGCCGGGCCCGCGTCGCCGCCTCCCGTCCGCCGCAGACTCTGCCAGGCCGGCCCGGCGGTCCAGGCGCGCTCCGGTCGCTACCCATTGCTCTCGGCTCCGGCCGGGGCCGGCGCGCCGCACGCGGGTTTGGCTCGCTCACGGACGCCGGGTGGCCGCGCGCGGCTTGGAAACTTGCGACGCTCCCTGGCTCCCCGCCCGGCGGGCGCGCGGCGATCCTCCGGCTCCGGGTCCCCGGCGGAGCCACTCAAGTCCCTCGGCAAATTCCCAAGCCCAAGGAGAAACGTGCGGGGCAGGTCTGGGCGCGCAGAGCCCGCCCGCCCGCCCGCAGGAGAGGGGAGCGGCCGGAGCCGCCCGCCGCAGGGTCCCGCAGCGTCGGCGGCCGGCGCCTGGGGCCCGGCTCCCGAGAGCAGGCGCAACTCGGAGCCTTTGTCTGGCTCAGCGCTCCGGCCGCCCGGTGCCGCGGCGCCCCCTGCGCGCCCCGCTCCCTCTGTCCATGCCCAGGGCCGGGCGCTTCCCAAAGCGCGCGCCTCCCGCCCGGGACGCTGCTCGCCGCTGCGCCCCACCGGGTCCGGTGCTCCGGGCAGTCCGGGAGGAGCGCAGGGCACCAGCCCGAGCGAGGGCGCGAGCCTGGGAGCCGGCGCCCGACGTCCCCGGCGAGTTCAGCGCGGCTCCGGGCGCTCCCAGCCCTCCTCCTCGCTCGCCACGGCAGCGGCTCTTAAAGGGCCAGTGCGCTCCCAGCGCGAGCACCCGGGCGGGGGCTGGGGGCGGTGCCCTCATTCAAGGCTTCCTAGTAGCAGGTGCCAGCAGTGAAGCCCGACAGGTGGGTGGCTCTTTTACTCGCTCCTGATGGCCGCAAGCCTCCCCTAGCCAGCCCCGCTTTGGGGGAGGACAGGTGACCCTCAACTAGGCCCCACGCGCGAGGGAGGGCGCAAGGAAGGCGTGGTCTCCCTGCCCGGGAAGAATGAAGATCCTTCCGTCTCCCGCCTAGTAGGTGGGAATGAGAGATACTGAGGTAGAGGTGGGCAGAAAGGAGGGTTGGGGAGGGATCCAAGAGTCCTACTTTAAGCTAAAACACAGAGCAACAACAAGAAAACCCTATTGTAGAAGTTGGTTGGTCCCAGGGCCCCCTTTTCAGAAGCCGCAGAATGTCTTAGGCCTACAGTAACTTTCCTCAGTCACAAAGTGAGGGGGTGCGCGGTGCGGGTTCAGAGTGCAGACTTAAGAAGGCGCTCGGTTCGAGTCCCCAGTCTCCATTTCCCTGCCACGTGCATGTGGGCAAATGACTTAATCTTGTGGGCCTCTAAATCTTTATCTGGAACATGAGGCAAAGAGAGGAGATGAAGTTTGGGATGATGACTCTAGCTCCTAGTCCGCATACATTACGTTTCCAAGCAGAAGCCGCCACTACTTGGCCATTATCATGTGCACGCAAAGTGCGATAACAAGGCGCCCCCAAAGTGCTACTCCGACGGGCACACCTTCCCGCGGACCTTCACGCGCTACATTTAATTCTACTCCGAGAGCCGCTTGAGAGTGGGTCAGAGTGGGTCGGTGTGGACGCGAAAGGCCAGAGCTAGGGGACCTGGGCCAAAGGTCAGCTGAGACTGCGTCCAGACCAAGGGTAGGCCTGGAGCTGCGAATTGCCAGGCAGGGTCGCAACAGCAGCGGGGGCAAAGACCTCCCCTTCCCTCTGCAGACCCGGAAATGGGAGCTTTCTTTATCTTAGGGCGGTGTTCCCTGGAGTAGGCCCCTGGGAGGCCTCCAGCCGGCGTCACCTCCCTGAAATAGGAGACCTGGCAGAGCGCCTTAAAAATGCCCTGTTTGAGCTGACCTGCTAGGTGAAGGAAAAGCGCCCACAGTGAATGTTAACTGGGGCCCACCGAACTTGTTGAAGAAAGGAAGTTGGGGTTTAGAGAAAAGGTGGAGGCAATTTCATCCATTTCCATCAGCTCTGGGGTGAATCCCGGCAGGTGGGGTCCCTTGTCTGGGAAATGGGTTTCTAAATGCTCTACTTGGAAATAAATGTACAGTGATCTTCAGAAGTGGACAACAGGATTGTCGGTTTAACCGGAAGGCTTGCAATCTTTCGCAGTTTATTCCTAATCAGCCAATGTAAAAAGTGGGTTTATGGAGCTACCTGGTAAGAAAGGAGCCCTGGAATGAGGGCAATGCTCCCAGGGGCCTGTGGTCAGACAAACCTGGTGACTGGCTTGCCCTTGACCGGATCCTGAAGTTCCCAGTGAAAGGTTCTGGTTCCCTCAGGTAACTTGAGACTCCTAGGTGGCTTTGTATGTCCATCCATCACAAGATGACTATGTTTCTATTCTGTCTGCCAACACCTAAGACCGGAGGGTGGGCATCGGTGGGACTGAGATGTGTGAACCCTAACCCTTGCACAACTAGCTTGAAACATTATCCACGTTCTGCCAATACCAGTTCATCTGTACCTGATTCCCCTTCACACTTACACACATCTTTTTTCTTGGAATCTTGAATCAAGATGTTCATAGCATGGTTTCACTTTGAGACCCTGATGTGGTATGAAGGGTTGGTATAGAAAGCTCTGGATCAGAAGCCAGGTCACTGGGGTCCTGGCCTAGTCCTCATTTACTGGGGTCTGGAGCTTACTACTCTGCCTGCAGGGTTTGTTTCCTTATTTGTAAAAGGTGGGCCCTCACCCAATGAATACGCAAAGTCTTTAGTTCAGTGAAGGAAAGTAGCTGTAGGCTGGAACTAGGCACAGGACCCCCACCCCAGCCACTGGGCTCCAGAAGCACCTGAAACAATTCCCCAGGCCCACCATCAAAGGGGAGACTGAAACCGAGGTCCCGAGGTGCACTCCCATTAACTTTGCTATAGATAACTCCTCTGAAGTAGGGGTCACCAGTGGTAATGGTCACCTAAGCTGTTTTTCAGGACAAGGAGGGAGTTCAAACTTGTTGAAATCATGGACCCATCTCTCGGGCCTACACAGGTGCCCAATGGACTATGTATGTGTGGCCCATGGATTAGGCCACTTTCCCTTGCCTCCATTCACCTTTCCTAGCTCATCAGACCACCCTGCTTCTGTACCCTATAAATACCCCTAACCCTTACCCATGGGGAGGTGGCTTTTGAGGCTCCTGCCTCCTTACATTTGGCTGCTTGGTGAATAAACTCTCTTTTGCAAAACTCACTGTTTCAGTGGTTGGCATGATGTGAGGGGGCAAAACAGGCCTGGCTGGTAACAAGGGAGTCCCTGGGAATCTGGGTGCCAAGGCAAGGAGGACACAACCCGAGTGACTTCCCTCTCCCTGGGAAACAAAGCTGGGGTGGTCTGGAGAGGCGATGGTGAGCACCAGGAGGCCAGGTGGCAACTGGCCAGCCCGGCTTTGAGGCGATCATTTCCCAGCCCTGCAGAGAACATCTGAGGATGCGGAGGGCAGGGGTGTTGGTCTGCATGCTCCCCAACGTGAAAAAATCCCCACCAAGAGCATTTCTTCCTTGCACCAGCCACCTGGGGGGTGGCCCCCAGCCTGCTCCGTCTTCCCTTCGTCTCCGTGTTGGCTCCCGGCTTTCTGGGGCACATCTCCTCTTATGGAAGAGCCCCAGCTGCTTCTGCACAGTCAGCGGAGCTTGCTGAATGCCTGTCCTGGAGGCGCACCGAGGTCTGGGTGCCCGCCAAGCCCCTGCCGCCTAGCCAGCCTCCCTCACCCGCCTGCCCCGCTGCCTCCCACTCAGCACAGCTCCTTCCTCCTCCCCTATCGCCACCTCCCATTCCCCATTCAAGAGCCCTTATTGATCTTGGCCCTTTCTCAAAGTGGCTACACTGATTCCATCCTCAGCCACACCCTCCTGGGGAGAGCAGCCAGCCAGTGGTTTTGGAAGTGCAAGGTTGGGGATGGGGGTTCCTCTCAGTGCCCCTGGCCTGCTTTCCCCACTCTGAGCATCCAGAGGCCTGGGGCAGAGCAGGTGTCAGTAGCACAGGCTGCGCAGCCAGAGCTGCCATGTAGCTTGCTGGCCAAAAAACATGGCTGGCTGCTTCTCCCTCTCCAGCAAGACTGCAAATGCTAAAGGACCGAGCGACTGGTCAGCCAGAGGCAGCAGACCAGGTGGTGATGCTGGAGGAACAAGGCATGAACGAGGTTTCTTGGGCCAGGAGAAGGTAGAGGTGCAGGGGCTCCTCCCGCACTTTCCTGCAGGCCTGAGCAGGAGGCACTGGCAGGGCTGGGCCTGCCCCACCCAGAGCAGGGGGAGGCCAGGGCTACGCTCCCCAGCCCAAGCAGGTCACTTAACTTGTTCTTCCATAAAGCAGTAATTATCCCTAGCCCAGTTACATTTCAGGGGGTCAGAAGACAAGGTCCTAGAGGGACTTAGTAAGGGTCACCATATTGTAACCCAGGAGGAGTGGAGGTGGCGCCGCCGGCATATGCCAAACCCTGGCCTGCACGTGTTACACGCAAGCCCTCTGTGCAGGCCTGGCAGACTAAAGCAGCACCAGCACCTCCTGGGCCAACCTCAGAAGCTATAATAGAGACTCCTAAGTGCCCCCTAAACCATGAAGCACAGGGTGCAGAGGAAAGTCAGCTCTTGCCTTGTTGAACAGAAGCAGTCCAAAACAGACCTAAATAAAAAATGCAATTTTTACTCGTTGAACATAATTTAAAACAATAACAACAATATTTCTTCCTTCATCACCAGAAATCCAGATGCCAACTGGTGAGGGCTGGTCCTCTGCTCGGGTGAAGGCCTGATGAACACTAAGGACGCTGGCAGTGCACCTTGGCCCTCCCTCCTCGCCCTCCAAAGGCTGCAGCGGCAGAGCTCTGTTGGGGAAGGTGCCTCTCCGCCTCTTTGGGAAAGTTGATGGGGAAACCAGAGGTCGCAGAGTGCTGGAGGCCTGGCTTGCAGCCATGGCCAGGCCAAAATGAAACATCTGCTTGGGTCTCCCCAGGCACCTGGCTGGGTGAGTGGGAGGAAGGGATGGAGAAAACTGATGCTGACCACAAATTAGCACCCTGCGCCATGGCCCTGAAGTGGCCTCTGCCTGCACAGGATGGGGTGCGATTAAAAGTGGATAAATAAAGGGGGCATGCTTCAAGGAAGGAGGGGGCAGACACACTGAAGCCCCTCACTCCTGGCTTGACAGGGTACAATGATTTAAAAACTGGTGTGAGGCCAATGGCATCAAGATACACATTGTTGCAGGGGAAAGGGGCAGAGATGTTCTAGAGGAGCCTCACTGGGGACTCTGGCTGAGGGTGGGTGGGCTCCCCCAGAGACCCCTAGGTTTTCTTTTTGCATAACAATCACACAGCAAGAATTAGGAAGTCCACTCTGCCCTCTACTGGTGAGTTCTAGGAAAGACCACAACACAGCAGCATCCAACTTGAAACCCGACAGAACCGCTGGCAAGAAGAGTCAGGAAGCGGGGACCAGAGCATCCCCATGGGTGTTAGCAGGCGGCTTCATCCTGGCCTGGGATAAGGAAGGCCTCAGAGGCTCACTTCAGAGGCACGGAGAAGAACTTGTTCCCAGACTTGCAGCGGATCTGCTCGGCACACACACGCAACAGCCTCTCAGAGTCTTCATATTCATCCACAAGTTCCTTGCGCCAGCCACCGGGAGAGGACAGCCATGTTAGAAGGATTCGAGGCACCACCAGCAAAGCCACCCCAGCAAACTCCTTCACAGGCTGGGCACGGCGGAGGGGGACATGGCCCTGCCTTGGTTGTCTCGTCTAGCTACCTCTCACTCTTGTGAGTTCAGGTCTATCCTCCCCATGAACAGATGAGGCCAGGAAGGCTCAGGGCTCTCTCTGGGTTATATCCACCAGCGAAACCTCGATTGGGACCTGGATCAGCTGGAGCCAGAGACCAGAGGTCTTTGCAGGCTGAGAGCAAGGTGGTTACTGATGACAGTCCTTGAGCTGTATACTTTGTTTGCAAAAAAATTTTTTTAAAAAATCCAAATCAGCTGCCAACCTTTGAAAATGGGGAGCTTGCACAGAAACCTCTGGATTTCTGGCTGCTCTTGAAAAACAGAAGTGCTAGCAACACTGGACCACAGTGCTGCCCAACCTTCCTGCCCTTGCCTCCCTACCAGGGACAGAGCATCGGCTGCCAGGCACTGTGCATGTACGGTTGGTTATCTTCCCAGGGTGCTGAGAAGAAGGTGAACTGCTTAATCTGCTATCAAAGTGACAGATTCAGCCTGGTGCGGTGGCGCACGCCTGTAATCCCAGCAACTCAGGAGGTAGAGGCAGGAGGATTGCAGGTTTGAGGCCAGAGACACCTGAGTAACTTCGCAAGACTGTCTCAAGATAAAAAATTTTAAAAGGCTGGGGGTGCAGCCCAGTGGTACAGTGCTTGCAAAGTATGAGCAAGGTCCTGGGTTTAACCCCCAGTACTGCAAAACAAAACAAAACAAAACAACAACAACAACAACAACAAACACAACGTGATAGGCTCTGAGGGCTGGACGCACACTTCACTCGTTTCCAGAGCCTGCTGGGTCTGAGGCTCTGACCTCTGGGTGAGAAGCTAGGACTGTGGGGGGAGCCTGCAGCCTTCTCACAGATCAGCATTCTAGGGCAGTGCACAAAAATCCTTAGAGATCTTGTTAAAAGGGAGTTCTGAACTGGGCATGGTGGTGCAAGCCTATGATCCCAGCACTCAGGAGGCAGAGGCAGAAAGATCAGGAGTTTGAGGTCAGAATGGACTACATAACAAGACCCTATCTGCAAGATGTAGCTTGCACTTGCTCAGCATGTGCAAAGACTGTGGGTTCCAACTCCAGCATTGCAAGAAGAAAAAGGAAAAAAGGTGATTCTGCTTCCTCAGGCCTGGGGTGGGGCCAGAGTGCCCAAAGTGCTGATGAGCTCCCAGGTGCTGCTGCCACTGACTGTCGGTCCAGGGACCACACTGCGGGCAGCAAGGTGAGGAGTGCTGCTGGTCTCCCAGAGATTAAGGTTTGGGTGCCCAATCCTTCCCCTTCCCAGTGCCCAGCCCCTTGTGTCTCTGGAGCTCAGGGCCCCTGGGTGCCCACCCTGGGAATTCACCTGGAGTTCCTGGCGGCATTGCCCTTCCAGCTGGAGACGTGCATCCCCGACGCACCAGGCCAGGCTGATGTGGAACGAAGGGTCCTGGGGAGGAAAAGCAGGGAGGCAGGCCATCACCTGGATGCTGCTGTAGGCCCCGCCGCACAGCACGTCTGAGGCAGAACTGTCAGGTCCTCCCTGCGGACCCCTAGCCTGCCCTGTGCACGACTCGACCCTCTGTGCTGATCCCAAGCACTGGCACAGGTAGGCAAAACAGCCTGCGGCTTGTCCTTCCTGTGGACTGAACTGTGCGCCCCCCCGCCAAATTCACATCATCAAGGACTTACCCCTGGGATGGTGTTTGGAGATAGAGCCTTTGGGTGATAACTAGGGTTGATGAGCCTATGAGGGTTGAGTGCCCTTAGAAGACACACAGAGAACTTGCACACTCCTTTCTTTCCCTCCGCCAGGGGAAGGCATGGTGAGGGCAGCCTGCTATAAGCCACAGCCCTAATCAGAAACCAGCTGTGTAGTCAATTTCCCTAGCTTCCCAGGGAAAATACCCAAGAGAAAGAACTTTCAGGAGGAAGGATTTATGGTTTCAGAGGTTTCTGTTATCATGGTGGGGAGGACATGGCAGAACAAAGCAGCTCACGTCATGGTGGGGAGGACATGGCAGAACAAAGCAGCTCACGTCATGGTGGCCAGGAAGAAGAGAGGGAGAGGGAGAGAGAGGGAGAGGGAGAGAGGGGGAGAGAGAGAGAGAGAGAGTGAGAGAGTGGGAGGAGGGGGAGAGAGAGAGAGAGAGAGAAAGAGAGAGAGAGAGAGAGAGAGAGAATGAGAATGCCTGTTTCATTGGCTTCCTCCTTCTTCCCTTTTTATTCCAGCTGGGTCCTCAGCCTATGGGATGGAGCCACCACATTCAGGGTGAGTCTTCTCCACATAGTTAATCCTCTCTGGAGATTTTCTCACAGACACAGTCAGAAGTGTGTTTTACTAATCTCCTAGGTGCATCTCCATCCAATCAAGCTGACAATCAAGATTAGTCCTCACCCAGTCTTGCACTGTGATCTTAAGAGTTTTAGCCTCTAGAACATGAGAAAATAGGTTTCTGTTGCTGAAGCCACTCAGCCTACAGTATTTTATTATGGCAGCCTGCGCTAAGACAATCTCAGGAGGTTTCCTTTACGTATCATAGAGTCTTTAGATCTGGGGATGTGGAAGAGAACTAGGCTTTGATTCTATTTTCTGGATCAGATAGCCACATGCTACATTTTTCAGGTGAAATGAACAGAACCCAAAATGTCTAAAAATTTGAAGATATAATTATCTCCATTCAAAATCATACTTACACACCTCAGCATGGGATTGTAAAATATATGAAATAAAACTAATGGCCCTTTAAAGCCTTGCTATCCAGCCTGGACTCTGAGTGTCCCTGGAGGACACAGGGCAGATGCAGTAAAGCCTGTGAAGCTACAGCTCTTCCCGGAGGGTCAATGTTACTAAAAACACTGGGGACAACTCTTTCTTTCTTTCTTTCTTTTTTTTTTTTTGTGGTACTGGGGGTTGAACCCAGGGCCTCGTGCTTGTATGCTCTGCAAGTGCTGGACCACTGAGCTGCACTCTCAGCCCTTTTTTTGTGTGACTTTTTGAGACAGGGTCTCGGTAAGTTACGCAGACTGCCTCTGGTCTTGAACTTGCGATCCTCCTGCCTCCGCCTCCCGAGCCACTGGGATTACAGGTATGCACCACTGCACCCGGCGGGACAACTATTTCTTAAGAAACAAAACAAACATGGACATGTAATGGAGTGGAAGGCACAGATCTCAAGACATGGAAAGAAATTTTCATAATGTTGGACTTTTGGATGGGCTGTCTGTGGCCACACCCTAGAATCCACACCTCCCAGGAACGTGTGTCCTCCTAGCACCAGCACTCAGGACACTCCACGCGGGAAAGTTCTAGAGGCTCTTTAGTTTGCTTCTGAGGAAGGCTTAAGGATGGTTTTCCTCCAGTTATTGATGGGGCGATAGCAAGCAGCGGCCCCGCCAAAGGGACAGTAATGATCTCCATCCATTATCTGTATCTCTGTATGTTACCTGGTAGAACGTGGTGAGGTCAAATTCCTTCATGACTCGGTCTACCTTTGAAACCAGGTCCAGCAACTGGCCATGCCCTGTGGTGACCTCGAGCCCAACGAAGGTCCTGGTGAGAGGCAGAAATGGAGATGGCATGGGCATGGAACGCAGCCTCTAACAACACCAAACGTCCACACAGAAGTGGAGGGCACAGCCAACCAGAAGCCTGGAGGCTAAGATCAGGACCACGGCTGGAGCAACCCTCCTCCTCCCCCGTCTTTAACCCTTCTGCCGCCACTTCTCACCCCCATGCCTCCTCCTTCCGGGAGCCCCCCCAGGGACACCTTCATCTGCTACTGCCAAGTCGCCAAGGCCAAGAGCTGACGGTCTTCACCTTGGCTCCTGCCGCTGACTCCGCGCTGGGCACCTTATCAGGGCTCTGCTTTCTGGGACCCACTTCCCTCCCACCAGGACCCAGAGGTGCTGTGGCTCTCGTTGTTACACCCTCTCCTGAGCCTACATCTTCAGCCAGCCCCCAGCCCGTTCTCAGTAAAACTTCTCCAAAAGGTGATCTGCCTACCTTCTCCATCTCTACTTCCTCCCTGCCCTCCCAGCCCTTGCCTGTGAGTGGTCTTAAAGTGTCCGACCTCCACATTACCAAGGCCATGGATCCTCCTCTGCCCTCATCCTGTGAGCCCAGCAGTAGCTGACACTGGAGACCCGACCCTCTTCAAAACCCTTGAACTTAACAAATGTGTGCAGCATAGCATGAGGGAAGGAATGGCCCTTTCATAGGTGCTTAGAGGAGGGGCAGCTCAGGGAGCAGATGGGACAGGAGGCTCACTCCGAAGGCTGAGTAATAACAATTTCCTCCTATGTTCAGTCAATACTTTAATGATTTTACCTTTCAAAACCCTCTGAGTTCACTGACCCTCAAAACTGCTGGGCAGTGGATGAATCAAGGGGAGTTAGGCGACATGTGGAAGTGGGAGGTTCACAGAGAATGCAGAAGCCAATCGTTACAACCAGAAACAGAGCCTGGCAGGAAGGTTTTCTACCTTCACAGGTGGTTCCCTATACCAACATGGTTTTCCCTGCCTTTGCACCCCAATGCTCTCCCAGTTCTTCCAAATATAAGTTCAGATTTGGGAACAGCTGCTTTGTCATCACAGACAGTCTGGTGTGGCAGCAGACACTTGTGATCCCAGCACTCAGGAGGTAAAGCCTGGAGGATTGCAAGTCCTCGGCCAGTGAGACCTTGTCTCAAAAAACCAAGGGCTGGGGTTGGGGATTTAGCCTAGTGGTAGAACACGTGCCTAGCAAGTGAGAGGTCCTGGGTTCAGTCCCCAGCACCACATACAAAAACAAACAGAACGCACCCCCTCAATCTACATTAAAGAATCTTCTCACAATGACTGGAGGACCCACCTGGTTTTCTCTTGATTGGTATAAATCTTTACCTGGTTGGCAGCAAAGAAGAATCTGAAATTTAGAATAGGAAAGACAGTATTTCAGGCAGAAAAATATAAGAAAAAATGTTGTTAGGTGCCATCAAATGGGGTCTGACTCACAGTGACCCTATGTACAATGAACACTGTGCCATGCCCACGATCTTTTTATGTTTGAGCCCATTGTTGCAGACACTTTTTGAGTCACACCACTTCAGCAAGTAGAGGTCTCAGGAGTTTTACCGCATTCCCATCATTAAGGTTGACTGTACTTTGAGGAGGCAACTCTTCCCCAGTTGTCTTTTGAATGCCTTCCAGCCTGGGGGCGTTCAGTTTTGGGCACTGTATTTAACAGCGCTTCTCGGCTATCCATAGGGTTTTCAATGGCTAATTGTTCTGGGGCCTGCAGCCATAGCACTGTGGCATCCGATCCCATCAGATCTTGGAAGCTAAGCAGGGTCGGGCCTGGTTAGTACTTGGATGGGAGACCACCTGGGAACACCAGGTACTGTAGGCTTGGGAGATGGACCCGGCAACCTACTCCTATAAAACAATCCATCATCGAAAACCCTATGAATAGCAGAGAAGCACTGACAATAGTGTTTCCCCTGTTGTATGTAGGGGTCACTATGGGTTGGACACTGATTTGACAGCACTTAACAACAACAACAATTGTTTTGGGAGTGGGCTGCTGGGTCCTTCTCCCTAGTCTGTCTTAGTCTGGAACCTCAGCTGAAATCTGTCCACCATGGATGGCCTTGCTGGTATCTGAAATACCAGTGGCATAGCTTTCAACACCATAGCAACAAATAAGCTCCACATCATGACAAGCTGACATACAAGGTGGGGGGCATTTCTGTAAAGCTATGAAATAGTTAAGGGGAAAAAAATGCCCTAGTCTGGTAGATAAAACCAGAAGTGGTCCCAGTTCTGATCCCTTGCCAGGTGCCATGTACAATCCCCCCCTCCCCCCTCCCCCTCCCTCCCTCTTTCCCTCTCTCCCTCTCTCCCTTTCTCTCTCTTTAATTTTAATTTTTTTTTTTTTTTTTGGTGTTGGGGATGAACCAAGGGCCATGCATATGCTAGGCAAGCACTTTACCACTGAGCTATATCCCCAGCCCCACATACGATCTCATTTTGCCCACAGGCCCCTCTGAGGTAGCCACCACTCTACCATGACTCAGATGCAGACAGGAAATAAGAAGTGTGTGTATTGGCTTCTGTGCCAGTTCCTGACACAGAGCTCCTAAACTCATGTCATTTCCTAAGCTGCAGGAGTGCTTAGAGTATCTTTTGTTCTATCATTTGGTGTTTGACAGGGATTCCTGAAAAAGAGCTCCTAAATCCTTTGGGATTTTCTGGGTGATTGTGTTATTAGGTGCTGTCGAGCTGAGTCCCACTCATAGTGACCCAATGTACAACAGAACATAACACTCTCTGACACTGTGCCATGTCTGGCACTATGTCAGTGCTTCTCTGCTATTCATGGGGTTTTCAGTGGCTGATTGTTTCGAGATTGCTTTGAGAGTAGATTGCCATATCCTTCTCCCATTTTTTGCAGTGCTAGGGACTGAATTCAGGGCCTCGAAGAGTGCAGAGCAGCACTCTACCAACTGAGCTAACCCCCAACCCCTTCTGGCTGATAGATCTGGGTGTCATTTGTTTTAAGGGAGGCAGCTCTTGGTGGGCTTCGAGATGAGAGCTGGTCACCAGAAAGAGCAGCTATGTTTAGAAGGCTGGAACTGCCGCCCCACAAACCCATCTTCTGGGGAGAGGAGGAGAGGAAAGAGGAGCTAGTTAATAATTAATCATGCCTATATTCTGAGGTTCTGTTTGTTGTTGTTGTTGTTAGATGCCGTCGAGTCGGTATCTGACTCATAGTGACCCTCATAGGGTTTTCAATGGCTGACTGTTTTGGGATTGCTTTGGGAGTGGATTGCCAGGCCCTTCTCCCATTTTTGCGGTGCTGGGAATTGAACTTGGGGCCTCAGATACTGCAGAGCGGCGCTCTACCCACTGAGCCAAATCCCAGCTCATGAAAAATCTGTACATGAACCAGGAGGCAGTTGTTCAAATAGAACAAGGAAACACTGAGTGGTTTAAAGTTGAGAAAGGTGTGTGTTAGAGCTGTATACTTTCACCCTATCTCTTCAATTTATACGCTGAGCAAATAATCCGAGAAGCTGGACTTTATGAGGAAGAACATGGCATCAAGATTGGAGGAAGACTCACTAACAACCTGCGTTATGCAGATGACACCACTTTGTTTGCTGAAAATGAAGAGGATTTAAAACGTTTACTGATGAAGATCAAAGATCATAGCCTTCAATATGGGTTACAACTAAACATCAACAAAACAAAAATCCTTACGACTGGGTCAGCACGCAACTTCACATTAAATGGAGAAAAGATTGAGGTTGTCCAAGATTTTGCTTTGCTTGGCTCTATAATCAACACCCGTGGAAGCAGCAGTCAAGAAATCAAAAGACGCATTGCTCTAGGAAAAGGTGTGGCAAAAGATCTCTTTGGAGTATTA
>VMDO01002842.1:76964-129804 GCA_007922755.1 Pedetes capensis
CAGTGGCATCATATGGTTGTGAAAGCTGGACATTGAACAAGAGAGACAGAAAAAGAATTGATGCTTTTGAATTGTGGTGCTGGAGACGTCTATTGAATATACCATGGACTGCCAAAAGAACCAACAAATCTGTCCTAGAAGAAGTACAACCAGAGTGTTCCTTGGAAGCAAAAATGGCCAGACTGCGTCTTACATATTTCGGACATGTAGTCAGGAGAGAACAATCCCTAGAGAAGGACATCATGTTTGGGAGAGTGGCAGGTCAACGCAAAAGAGGAAAACCCTCCACCAAATGTATTGACACAGTGTCTGCAACAATGGGCTTAAATAAGATGGTTTGCCTGGCACAGAATCGGCAAGTGTTTCAATCTGCTGTACATAGGGTCGCTATGAGTCAGACTCAACTTGACGGCACCTAACAACAACAACATATTCTGAAGCCTCCATAAAAACCCCTAAAGTGCAGGGTGAGAAGAAGTTCGGTTGGGAATAAGAATGTATCCAGCTGCTGTGAGGCTGGTGCATCCCCAGACTCCACAGAGACAGAAGCTCCTGTACTTGGGACCCTTCCAGACTTTGTCCTATGTGTCTCCATGTAGCCCTTCACTTACACCCTTAAGTTACCTTTTGTAATAGATCAGTAATCTAGGAAGTGAATGGCTTTCGGAGTTCTGTATGCCATTTTAGCAAGTGATCAAGCCTGAAGAGGGGTCACAGGAACCTCTGATGTCAGGCAAAATCAGAAGTTTTGGGTAACCTAGAGACCCAACACGTGCAGTTGGCATCTGAAGTAGAATCCAGTCTTAAGGGACTGAGCCCTTAACCTGTGAGGTCTCCACTACCTCTTGGTCATTAGTGGAGAACTGGGCCAAATTGGGTATCTGGGTATCTGGAGAGTTGGAGGATGGGTGGTATGGGAAAAACTCTAACACATCTGCCCATGGACGTGTAGGAAATAACAAGTGAGAGTGTACAGGAAGGTCCTAGGATTTCCTGCAAAGCATCCAAGATGTCAAGGGCTTATGTGGCATGCCCAAGGTCACACAGGGTGAGAGGCAGCAGGCAGCCCCCGATATTCTGCGTTCTCTTCCAGAGCTGGCCTGCTGGTTAGAGTAATGTTTCCTAGTCTGAAGCCTGCAGGAGCCCAGAAGGGAGGGAGCTCAGAGGCAAAGGGATGTGCTCACCTGGGGAAGGAGGCCACTTGGTCTTTCAGCACCTGCACAAAGGGGAGGATCCAGTGGTGGCGCAGAATAACGCTCTGAGACAAGCTGAGATGGAATTCCTCCATCCTCACCAGCCGGGATAGGTAGGTCTGGGCCTGGGGCAGCAACACATCAAGCAGATCCAGGAACTCCTCGCTGGCTTCATCTGGACACAGAGGGGAGACAGTGGACCACTGTCTTAGATAAGGCACCCTGGCTGCATTGGAAAGCCCAGAAGGCACAGAAAGGCCCTTATTACTCTTGTTTTGAAAGTAGCTTTGGTCTACGTTGTTGTTGTTATTGTTAGGTGCCCTCGACATAGGTCTGACTCATAACGACCCTGGGTACAACAGAATGAAACACCACTCCACACCGTCATGCACCCGATCTTTTTATGTTTGAGCCCATGATTGCAGTCACTGTGTTTCCTCTTATCTTGAGTCACGTCACATCAGCAAATGGAGGCCCCTGGGGCTTTACTCCATTCCTGTCATTAAGGTTGGCTCTACTTTGAGGAGGCAATTCTTCCCCAGTTGTCTTTTGAATGCCTTCCACCCTGGGGGGCTCCTTTTCCAGCACTATATCTGACAGTGCTTCTCTGCTGTTCATAGAGTTTTCAATGGCTAATTGTTTCAGGGGGCTGGGATTTAGCTCAGTTGATAGAGCGCTGCTCTGCAGTCTCTGAGGTCCCAAGTTCGATTCCCAGCACCACAAAAATGGGAGAAGGACATGGCAACCCACTCCTGAGGCAATCCCAAAACAATCAGCCATTGAAAACCCTAAAAAAGGGTCACTATGAGTCAGACACGACTTGACGGCACCTAATGACAACAACAATTGTTTCAGGAGTGGGTAGCCAGGTCCTTCTCCATAGTCTGTCTTAGTCTGGAAGCTCAGCTGAAACCTGTCCATCATGGGTGGCCCTGCTGGTATCTGAGATATTGGTGGCAGAGCTTTCAGCATCACAGCAGCACGCAATCTCCCACAGCACAACCAGCTGACAGACATGTGGGGGTAGTCTATGTAGTCTATTTTGTTGTTATTGTTTTGAGATGGAGTCTGGCCACATAGCCCAGAATGGCCTCAAACTCATGATCCTCCTGCCTCATGGCCAAGTACTGGGATTACAGGCATGCACCACCACACCCAGCATTAGCCTAATGATATTTTAATATGTATTTCTGGCTATAGAAGTAATACATGTTCATTGTAAACAATTCAAATAAACAAGAAACATACAGGGGGCTTCTGGTTTCCAGTCCAGTATACAAGAAGCCTGGAAGCTGTCACTCCATCCTAACAAGAGATAAAATGCTCAACAAACTGAAAAGGAAACAGCTCTTCTTAGCTCTGGAAGGCAAGGGAGAGACCCACAGGGGGATATAGAGACTCACAAATCACTGGACCAGAAACACAAGCCAAAATTTCTTTGGAAACAAAGGCCAGGGTAGCGAACTGAAACTTTTATGAACAAATTGCCGGAGACTTGGGTGTACAAACTTGAAAGTTTTTTTGTTTTGTTTTGTTTTGTGTTTTGGCAGTACTGGGGTTGAACCCACGGCCTTGTGAGTGCTAGGCAAGTGCTCTGCCACTGAGCCACACCCCCGTCCCCCTTTTTATTTTTTATCTTGAGACAGGGTCTCCTCTAAATTACAAAGGCTGTCCTTGGCTTCAAACTAGTGAATCTCCTGCCTCTGGCTCCCAAGTGACTGGGATTACGGTCGTGTGGCACTGTGCCTGGCCTGCAAACCTGGAAGTTAAAACTCCAGGAAGGACAGCAGGGGGCTCCCCTTTTGTGAGGCTTACCTCCTGGAGCTCTACCTAGTTCTCACACAATTCAGGAGAATAATCCCTTTGTGCTTCTTGAAGAGGATGGGACAAAAAGGCCTAGAAATACAAGGGAACATTCTGCTTCTCTTAACAAGATCTGTCCTTAGGAGACTACGAGCTTGCCAGGGTTTTATCAGAGCCCAGAAGACCTGGGGAAGGGAAATGGCCAACTCCAGGGGAAGGGGAATACCCTGCCTTCTGGTTCCACCCGAGGGGCAATGAACTCAAAAAGCACATGAGAAGGTCACAGCCTAGAGGAGCAGGCTCACCAAAAGACAGGGACCTGATCACAGGAGTAGAGGGCGCCTCCCCTCCCTCTCCTCACCCCCAAATCTCAGAAGGCCTGTTCACCATGGTCCCTTTTACACAGTACAGTGTTGTCTGGCTACGAAGAAAAGTTAGGAGACATAATAAAAAGCACAAACACAGCTTGAAGAGACAGAGCAAGCATCACAACTCCTTAACTAATTTAAAAGGCTAGAAATCAAACAATGTCTGATTTCATGCTACAGCAGAATTAAACTAGAAATCAATAATAGATAGCTGGAAAATGCCCGGATATTTAAACAACACACTTCTAAGTAACATATGGGCCAAAGACAAAAATCTCAAGAGAAATTTACATTTCTAATTAAATGAAAATGAAAATACAACTTATCAAAACTTGTAGGACGCAGCAAAAGCTGTGCTTAGAAGGATCTTGAAGCATTAAAGGCATATATAACTTCTATAATTTACCATCTAAGCTTTCACCTTAGGAATCTAGAAAAAGAAGAACAAATTCAATCCAAAGAAAGAAGAAAAAAGAGTTAATAAAAATTAGAGCAGAAATCAATGAAATTGAAAACAGGAAAGGGACAGAGAAAGTCAATAAAACCAAAAGCTAATAGCTATGGTTTGAATATGGCTGGTATCTTTCAAAGTCCATATTCAGACTACAATATTGTTTATCAGTTATTAGAATTGATAAGATTGAGTTTAATGAACTTAAGAACTTCTGCTGGGTGAAAGACACTGAAGAGAATGAAGAGAAGTCACAGACTGAGAAAAAATATATTTGCAAAAGATATATTTGATAAAGGATACAGAAAATATATAACTCTTAAAACTCAACAATAAGAAAACACTTAAAAATAAGCCAAAAACTCTAACGTGCACTTCACCAAAGAGATACAGATAGCAAAAAGCACATGAAAATATGTTCCACATTATATATTGTTGTTGTCAGGTGCTATTGAGTCGGTATCTGACTCATAGTGACCCTACATAGAACAGGCGAAATAGTATTGTTAGTGTTTCTCTGTTATTCAGAGGGTTTTCAATGGCTGATTGTTTTTTGGGGAGTGGGTTGCCTGGTCCTTCTCCCAAGCTTACAGCACCTGGTGTTCCCAGGTGGTCTCCTATCCAAATACTCACCAGCCCTGACCCTGCTTAGCTTCTGAGATCTGATGGGATCAGATGCCACAGTGGTATGGCTGTAGGCTCATACATCATTAGGGAAGTGGAAATGAAGAGGCAACAAAGAGATACTACTACTACACACCTGTTAGGATGGCTAAACTCCCAAACAATGAGCAGCAAGTGGTGGATGAGGATACGGAGCAAGAGGAACTCTCATCCATTGCTGGTGGAATGTAGAGTGGTCCAGCCATTGTAGAAGATAATTTGGTAGTTTCTTACAAAACTAAACACACTCTTACCCACAATCCAGAAATCACATTCGTTGGTATTTACCCAAAGGAGCTGAAAACTTACGTCTGCACAAAAGCTGCACACAGATGTCTATAACAGCTTTATGCATAATTGTCAAAACCCGGAAGCAACCAAAGTGTTCATTAGTAGGTGAATGGATAAACAAACTGTGGTATATCCAGATAATGGACAATTATTCAGCACTAAAAAAATGAACTATTAAGCCATGACAAGGCATGGAAGAACCTTAAATGTGCATTACTAAGTGAAAGAAGCCAATCTGAAAACACTTCATACTGAATGATCCCAACTCTATGACATTCTGGTAAGGGCACAACTATGGAGATAGTTAAAAGATCAGTAATTAATACAGGCTGGGGGCGAGCAGGAACAAATAAGGACAAGATTCTTAGGGTAGTAAAACTACCCTATAAGATACTCTAAGGGTAGACACATGTCTTCATAAATATAGCCAAACCCAAAGACGGTCCACCACCAAGAGTGAATACTAATACGAACTATGGACTCTGGGGGATTATGATATACTAGTGTAGGCTCATCAGTTGTGACAAATGTAGCACTCTCATAGGGGATGTTGATAAGAGAAGAGTTTACACAAAATAGTAAGAGCCATCACTTACTCTGTTCCCTATGCTAAGGACTTGATATACATTATCTGATTTAACCTTCCTGGGAGATAGGTATTACTATCATCCCCATTTTAGAGGGGAGGAAACTGACTCTAAGAAGTTGAGTAACTTACTAAAGAACACTTAGAGCCTGGGTACCAGGAACACACCGTGATTCCAGTCACTCAGGAGGCTGAGGCAGGAGGATCACAAGTTCAAGGCCAAAGGCAACCTGTACAATTTAGCAAGACCAGATCTCATAAAACAAAACAAAACGGAAAACAAAATGGGCTTGGGATGCAGCTCAGAGGTGGAGCGCTTGCCTAGTAGGTACAAAGCCCTGTGTTCAACTCCTAGTACTGCAATAAACAAAATAGGAATGCCTAGGGAAGTAGGTAGTAGAGTGAGATCTGAATATGTAGCCTGGGCATTCTTTGGCTATTACCTACTCATCAGCACTGGGGTGGGATGTGAACCCAGCACAAAAGGTCCCTAGTTTCTTCCTCCACCAGAGGGATTGACAGTGTCTGCAACAATGGGCTTAAATATAAATAAGATCATGTGCCTGGCACAGAATTGAGAAGTGTTTTGATCTGTTGTACATAGGGTCGCTATGAGTTGGACTCCACGGCACCTAACAACAACAATGATGATTCTTCCCAAGAGGCACCTGCTGGTCTCAGGCACCTGCCTTCCATACATGACTCACATGGTATGTAGATGTGGGTGGCCCAGTTGCCCCGCTCATGTGGAAAAGTGCGCACTCGTCCCCCATGCTTTGCACTATCATCCTCAGGCCCCTCTTCTGTGCCAGGGAACATGTTCAACACACTGTCAGGAACTGGAAACCTGTGACTGGGAACAGAGCTCTGGTCACTGCAAGAGAAAAAAGAAAACAAGCACATTTATCATCCCAGTATTCTCTACTTTTGTACATACAACAAAAGTTGTAACCCCTTCTACATAGTAACTTTTTGGCTTGCTTATTTTTCTTTCTTTCTTTCTTTTTCTTTCCTTTTTTTTTTTTTTTTTTTTTTTTTTTTTTTTTTTTTTTTTTTTTTTTTTTTTTTTTTTTTTTTTTTTTTTTTTTTTTTTTTTTTTTTTTTTTTTTTTTTTTGAGACACTGTCTATGTAACCCAGGCTGTCCTCAAACTCACAATCTTCTTGCTTCAGTCACAGTGACTCTGAGTGTGGACTTGCAGGCAGGTGCTGGAGGCAGGTTCTAGAATGTTCTCTCCCCAGTATTACTAGGGTCTTCTGGCAATTCTGAGACACTTAGCAGGCCACTTGGTCCCCAAGAGAAACATCTGGGCAGGCAGCAATATGTGGTTTGGAGGTCATATTATCTAAATGGACAGGCCTGAGCTGTAGTAGTACATTCTAGCTCTGTGATCTTGGGCAAGTGACATACATTTCCTGGGTACATCAGTTCTTCATGTGGAAAGCACATTTCTACCTGATAGAGCTATTGTGTGATCAATGAGATAGTGCTTGTAAATCACTCAGCAGGGATAGGTATTCAAGGACCTAAGGTCCATGAAACAAGAGACTATGATGGTTTTTGTTCACTGGAGATGCCAGTCTCCCGTCTGGCTTCAAGTGCGTGTTCAACGAGCATTTCCTGGATGAATGAAAAAAGCTCCCCATATGCTTTAGCTATTATTATCACGGCAATTATGTTCAAATGAGGAAACAGACCTAGGATGGTACAGTGCTGCGCACGAGGGCATAAAGTGCATCACTGGCGGGGGCTGGACTCGAACCTGTGTCAAGACTGCCAGCCTTGGTCTAGCCTGGAGAACGCACTTTGAGGCCTTGTCCAGGGTGTCCTCGGCATCCTGTTTCCTCCTTGATCCCTTTTTCCTTCCCGGAGATCCAGCCCCACACACCCTCCTCGCCACTCCAGACGCTCGGGTCTGGCCAGGATTTCAAGGGAAAGTATTTCAGCCCGCGCGCGAGAAACCCCAGCTCCTCACCGACGGCAGCCCCCAGCTCCCAGTTGGGTTCGCCCCACGGCCGCGTCCTCGGCCTCATCCTCCTCCTCTTCGGAGCCGCTGCTGCTGTAGCCCACCAGGGGCGCCGCGCTCATGGGGCCGTGACGGAGATCACTGACCGGGTCCGCTGGCAACCTCACCCGGGCCCCGGAGTTCCGCGGAGCCGGAAGTGCTCCCCGGGGGCGGGGCCTAGGAGTAGCACAGCCTCGGGGCGGGGCCGGAGCGGTGCCAGGAGGGGTGGCACCCGCCGGGACAGTAGCTCAGGCTGGGTACGACGACCGCAAGCTCCCTGAGCGCCGTCCGCGCGTGGGGAGCTGCTGGGTAGCTCCCAGGCCACCCCAGCCTCGGTGTGCTGGTTTCACAGGTCCCGGAGCCTCCTCCAGAAGCCAGCCCCGCGCCCGACCCCGGGCTCCTCCTCTGAGAGCCGAGCTGAGCGGTTGGAGTCGCGTCAGTGGCAGAAGCGCAGAGGGCCCGGCAGGCGCTCACTGTCAGACGCGGGTGTCGGGCCTGGCGGGGCCGGCGCGCCTCCTCCGCGCAGGCCCGGCGCGGTGGGCTAGTGCGGGCGCCCTCCCTCGGTTGGCCGGGCTCTGGCCCGCCGGGCCGCGGGGTCCCCGGCAGGGGGCGGCCTCGCGCCGCGCCTCCCGCTCCGCAGCCGCCACCACCGCCGCCGCCCCGGCCGCTGCTCCTCCCCCGGCCCCGCCTCCCCCGCCCCGCGCAGCCGGTCCGTCCGCCCGTCTCTGCGAGGCCATCGGTCCGTCCGCCCGCCCTCCCGGCGCTCCTCCGCCCCTGCCCCGCTAGCCCGGCCGCGCGCATAGCTTCCTTCGTCCCGGTCGCCGCACGCCGGTCCCCCACCCCCGGGCCGGCCGCCGCCGCTACGCGAGGCCGGGGATTGGCAGGGCGCATAGGCCGCGCCGCCGCAGATGAAGCCGGAATAAAGGGGCGGCGGAGAAAGCAGTCGGTCGCCGCTGGGCCCGCGGCACGTCCCGCGGGCGGCCTGGAGCAGGTGAGCGGCGGGGCGCCCAGGAACGCAATGGGGACCACTCCCGCGCCCGCCGCACCCCTTCCCCAGCCGGCCCAGCCGCTCCCCACCCCCTGGCCCGACCCGGCGGCCTCCCGAGCCCTGGGCGGCCCAGGCCGGGCTTGGAGAAGCAGCTGCTTCCCGGGCCTGGCCTGCGGCCCCGGGGCCTTCCTCGGACCGCAGTGGCCCGGCCGTCCCGGGCTACGGCTGACAGGAGGCAGCCCAGCTGGGCGGGCAGGCGGGCAGCGCCGGCTGGGAGGTGATCGGCTTTCATTCGGTTTCCCAGAGAGGAAGAAGGGCCGGGGTGGGGCGGTGGGGCTCGGAGGGGGGCCGGAGGGGACTTCTGGCCTCCCTTCCTCTCCATTCGCCACCCTTCCCCTCCGTTCTCCTCCCCTTTGCGGAGTGAACGGAGTGGGTTCCTGGCTGCCGCTTCCTGGAGGAGGGCCAGGGTGGGCAGTGGGGTTGGGGGTGGGCTGGACCTGGCAGCCATTCGTGCCAGGAAAGCAACACAGTTGGGTTGGCACAGCCAGACCTAGAAGGTGCTCATAGCACTTCACCTTTCCCCTCTCTGTCCTAGGAAGGCTTAGACAACAGAGTGGGACCTGCTGGCTCATGCGACCTATACCACCAAGGGCAGCCGCCCCTTTGCTTCCTCTCTTGGCGGAAGATGCTGAGAATGACAGCTTTTAGCTTGACTCTTACAGCTCTTTGCAGAACAATTAGAAACCAGGCTGGCCAAGGAAGGCATCCTCTTCCCTTCCTCCTCTCAGGAGAAAACTTACAAACTTTTAAATATAAGAGATAGATGAGCTGGAAAGTGGGTTACCTCTCAGTCTAAAAGTTCCTCTCTCTCTCTCTCTCTCTCTCTCTCTCTCTCTCTCTGGCATTACCTTATGCTGCCACAAAGTGGCGAGTGAGAGATTTGCCTGGGCTTGGTGGGCTTTATTTTGGATTGACTATCCAAGTGTTTGGTAGACCGCTGCGCTGCAGTCTCTGAGGTCCCGAGTTTGATTCCCAGCACCACAAAAATGGGAGAAGGGCCTGGTAATCCACTCCCAATGCAATCCCGAAGCAGTCAGCCATTGAAAACCCTATGAGGGTCGCTATGAGTCAGATACTGACTCGACGACACCTAACAACAACAACAATCCAAGTGTTGCCCAACTGGAGGAGAAACACTCTGCAGTTAGCAACCTACACCCTCCACTGCCAAGGCAGACCATTGCAGTTTCCTTCAGTTCCCCACCAGTCAGAGAGATTCAAGTTTTAGGACTGTTTTGTTTTGTTTTGTTTTGGGTGGCACTCTGGGAGATGTCTAGAGTGAGGAAGTACTGCTGCGTGGACATCCAGGCTGGATGGGTCTGTGAACTGGTCATCTAAATCCCATCATCCAGGGCTTCAGGCACCTGCAAGGCCCTGGGTCCTGTTATGTGGAGAGAGAATAGGCATGTGGCCAGATCTGGGGTGTAGATGAAACAGGTATTGTGGGCTAGTCCTTGGTCCTTGGTTCCATGGTCCTTGGTTCCACGTGGTTGTCCTAATACTGACTACCTCCTTTGACCAGTGATGGCCTGGGTTTGAACTCAGCGAGCTGGCAGCCCATCAGGGACATATCACCCCAGACACACCTATGAGACACCTGACTGAAGAAGATTGGTAGGGAGTCAGAGGGGACTTGTGGATGCTGGGATGCCCTGGCTCAAGGAGGTGGAGGCAGCTCCCTCCCTTTGCCTAGAGGAGTGGAGTTGCTAGTAGGGAAGCAGGCCTTGCCCTGAGCATCTCGCTTCCCCCACGTGGCTCATGTCCAGGGAAAGGGCGCAGGGAAGGGGCTGCCTGTTTATGCCTCAAGTTTACAATGTCTCTCTTCCCTACAGAACCGGTTACTGTGGAAGGCAGAGCCTCCCTGGCCTTGCTGGGACCCTGCCTCAAAGAGCCCCCCGACACGTAGACACAGCTCTGTAGTGTGTCTTCTTGGTTAATGCTGGGAGCTGTCTGGCCAGTCCTTCTCTGTGCCTTGTCTGAGGTCCCTGCCCATCCTTGAGGTCGGGCAGCTTCTCTCTCTGGGTCAGGTCACTTCAAGCGGGAAACTGAAGCCGTTACTCTCCAAACCCTGTTTCATCTTCCCCAGCATGTCGGAAAGCTGGCAGCAGCCACCGCAGACGCAGCCGCAGCAGCCCCAGCCCCCGCAACCTCAGCACCACGCGGAGCCCCCACCAGCGCTGGCTGACCACACGTTGTCCCCGGGCACGGCTGAGAATCCACTGGGCTGCGCGGTCTATGGGATCCTCCTGCAGCCTGACCCAGGCCTGCAGCCCCCACAGCATGCCCCGCTGCCGGCAGCAGGCGAGCCGGGCCCCAAATGCGGGGTGTGCGGCCACGACCTGGCCCACCTGTCAAGCCCCCACGAGCACCAGTGCCTGGCTGGCCACGACCGCTCCTTCCAGTGCACGCAGTGTCTCAAGATCTTCCACCAGGCCACCGACCTGCTGGAGCACCAGTGCGTGCAGGCCGAGCAGAAGCCGTTCGTCTGCGGCGTCTGCAAGATGGGCTTCTCCCTGCTCACGTCGCTGGCACAGCACCACAGCTCCCACAGCGGCCTGGTGAAATGCTCCATCTGTGAGAAGACCTACAAGCCTGCCGAGGCAGCCGAGCCGGCCACCAGCGCTGCCCCTTCGCTGCCCCAGGCCCCGCCTCCTGCCGCCGTGGTCCCTGCGGAGCAGCCCGAGAAGCCCTACAGCTGCCCCATCTGCCAGAAGCCCTTCAAGCACCTGTCGGAGCTGTCCCGGCACGAGCGGATCCACACGGGAGAGAAGCCGTACAAGTGCACACTGTGCGACAAGAGCTTCAGCCAGTCGTCCCACCTGGTGCACCACAAGCGCACGCACAGCTCGGAGCGGCCCTACAAGTGCGCGGTGTGCGAGAAGACCTTCAAGCACCGCTCGCACCTGGTGCGCCACATGTACGCGCACTCGGGCGAGCACCACCTGTTCCGCTGCAACGTGTGCGAGCTGCACTTCAAGGAGTCGTCCGAGCTGCTGCAGCACCCATGCACCCCGAGCGGCGAGCGGCCCTTCCGCTGCGGCGAGTGCCAGAAGGCCTTCAAGCGGCCATCGGACCTGCGGCAGCACGAGCGCACGCACAGTGCCGAGCGGCCCTTCAAGTGTGACCTGTGCCCCATGGGCTTCAAGCAGCAGTACGCGCTGATGCGGCACCGGCGCACGCACAAGACCGAGGAGCCCTTCAAGTGCGGCCTGTGCGAGAAGGGCTTCGGACAGCCCAGCCACCTGCTCTACCACCAGCACGTGCACACCCTCGAGACTCTGTTCAAGTGCCCCGTGTGCCAGAAGGGCTTCGACCAGTCGGCCGAGCTGCTGCGCCACAAGTGCCTGCCCGGTTCGGCCGAGCGGCCCTTCAAGTGCCCCGTGTGCAACAAGGCGTACAAGCGGGCGTCCGCCCTGCAGAAACACCAGCTGGCGCACTGTGCGGCCGCGGAGAAGCCGCTGCGCTGCACGCTGTGTGAGCGCCGCTTCTTCTCCTCCTCCGAGTTCGTGCAGCACCGCTGCGACCCGGCCCGCGAGAAGCCGCTCAAGTGCCCGGACTGCGAGAAGCGCTTCAAGTACGCGTCCGACCTGCAGCGGCACCGGCGGGTGCACACCGGGGAGAAGCCCTACAAGTGCCCCAACTGTGACAAGGCCTTCAAGCAGCGCGAGCACCTCAACAAGCACCAGGGCGTGCACGCCCGGGAGCAGCAGTTCAAGTGCGTGTGGTGCGGGGAGCGCTTCCTGGATGTGGCCTTGCTGCAGGAGCACAGCGCGCAGCACAGCGCCGCCGCCGCTGCCGCGGAGGGCGCCTACCAGGTGGCCGCCTGCCTGCCCTGAGCTCCCGCATCGCACCAAGCTCCCCACCCAGTTCCGGGTTCTGAGGCCAGAGGGTCCTGGGCAGGCTCAGGGTGTGCGCCCAGCACCCCTGGCACCAGCCCGGCAGTGGGAGGCCTGACTGCTGGGGCCCATCCTGATCCCGTAAGCCTCCTTTGTGTCACCAGAGCCGCCTCAGCGCCATCAGCCTCCCTGCTCTCTGGGGGACAGGAGTCCCTCTGCCCCAGGGGTGGGGAATGCCTACGTGGCCCTCCCAAACCTCTCAGCTTCCTTAGAAACCAGACAGGTGGGGAAGGAGAAGGGCTATAGTAGCACCTGGACCCCAGAGGTGGGCATGGTGTAGGGCATCCCCCTCAAGTTTCTGTTCAGGGGAGAAGGCCAGCTTTGTGGCATACTCCTGGGCACCAGGAAGGTAGACGTGAGCCACAGTCCTCTGTCTGCCCCAGCAGACAGGGGTGCTGTGTCCCTGGGTTTCTGACAGATGTGCAGCATCTGCCTAGAGACCAGGGGGCCCAGCCAGGAAAGGAAGCAGAGACATTTCTGTGACACCCTCAGCTAGGGTCCAGTGCCGTCCAGGGGAAGCGGCCACGAAACCCATGTGTGCTGAGGGCTGGGGGCTTTGGAAGCTCCCCTCCTGCCTTGTTGTGTGGTTCTGAGCTGTGGTGGGGAATGTGCCCTAGACCAGGCAGCTGCTGGCGTGAAAGGAGGGGACCATAGACCCCGCTGCTGGGAGGAGGTAGGCCCAAGCCCATGACCTCCCTAGCAGATGAAGCAAATCACTTCCCCCCAAATTGTGTGAGCCAAAGTGAGTGGGGCTCAGGGGCATGGCCCCAGTCAGCTTGCCCCAGCCTGCCTCAGGACCAAGACCAGGCCTGGGGGCCCAGAGTAGGAAACGGGCCTCTGACCCTGCTGTGCCCACCCATGGAGTGCACCCTCTTTCAGTCTGGCTAAAGCCTGGACCTGAGGGATCTGCTGTGGCTGAAATGCGCTGACAACATTCACCTGCTTCCAAGGCCAGAGTATCTTCCTTCGAGTCCTCCTAGAGTCCCCCCCACCCAGGGCTCTGGCTGCCCCTGGGGCTCTTGGAGCAGTAGGTGTCCAAGGTGTATGGAACAGGGAGCAAACAGATTAAGGAATCCAGTAGGCAATGTTCCTGGCAAGTGCATGGTCAACTAACATCACTGGACAGCCAGGGCCCTCAGGAACCCAGAGGACCTTTATTGTCAAAATCATCAATTCTGAACCCAGCTCTGCACCCTGCCCTCTTCCAGCCCTACCTCACCCTGGTCGTGGGGGCTTGAAAGAAGACTGATCAGTATACATGCCAAGGGCCCAGAGCGTCAGGAAGACGCCACCTCACCTCTGTCACCTTATGAAGTCTGAACAGCCACATCTGCCTCTTCTATCCAACTGGGTTCCCTCCTGTGCCTGCAAGGAGGGGCTGGCCCTTCCCTCAGTGCTGGCTCCTGGTCACAATGCCTCAGAAGACTGGAACCCAGGCTGATGACAGTCCCAACCGCTAAATTTTTGTTTCATTTTGCTTTCTAAAAGCAGTTTGTTATACTATTCATAACATTGTATAGTTTAATTTCATGTCATTTTGGATCTTATATATAAATGTGAGAATCTGGATTTTTAAAAAGAATGACTCCATTTTAGGTAGCCACTTTTGATGTTAATATATAGTGAGTCCAATGTATGCTTTAGAAGTAAAGACATTGACCATCACAGACCAAAGCTCTGATGGTTCTGCTCCTTCTTCCACAGAGGCATGATGGGATGTGGCGAGGCACAGAGAGGTGTGCAGACCAGAGTGGTAGGTTGGAGACTGGGACACAGGGCTGAGTTTGAATCCTGAGCTTTCAGTGTTCTGGCCATGTGGCTTTGGGCAAGTTATTTAACCTCTTTGGGACTCAGTCACCTCATCTGTTAAAAACAAAACAAACAATCAAGCAAAAGGTTAACTCTTGGCTTGCCTGGCTGTTGTGAGTATTAAATGAAGTCATCGGTGCAGTCTTGGTGGGGAAGCTGTAGAAGTGCTGACAGAGCCAACCGCAGGTCACTGGGACCTCAGGGACCCACCTTCCCCTTCCTGACTTTGAGGTTTAACAGCAGCCCCTGAGGAGGGAGCTGGGCCATGAGGCAGCAGCAGTTCTTGGAAGGACCAAGGCTGGGGACTGGGCCCAAGCGGGCAGCGGACCCAGCTCCCAGAGGCTGGCCTGCTCTCGCCCTGCTGTGCTCACCCTGTCCCAAGGGCCCCTCTGCGTGCCAAGCCCAGCTGCCTCCCACCTCAGCACTCCAAACACCTCCGGGACCCACCCCATCCCTGTCCCCAGCGGCCCAGGCACTACTCAGGCTCTTTCAGTTTCTCAAGGGCCTGGAGGGCACTGGGCAGAGGGAAACAGCCCCCCAGGTCTGGCATGTGAGAGCCAGAGGCACTTCACAGTGGGTGGGGAGCAGTGAGGCAAAGAAAGTGATTGGGACTCAGAGCGGCCCACACTGCAGGGAGCCCCAAAATTGGCTCCAGTAAAAGGCCAGGGACCCAGCTGTGACACAGACTCTGCCCCTCTTATTCCTTCTGTGTGGCTCTGGGAGGTCCCTGGCCTTGGGAAGCCACATGGTTCTTCCTGCAGGCCCCTACCCCTCAGCAAGGGGATGGCCCGGCCCTTTGTGTCTGTGCCAGGATCAAGTCCAGGTTTAGTTTTTTTGTTTTTTTTTTTTTCATCTTTGACTTTTTCATAGGAAAAGTTGTGCACTTTAATGAACAAAAACCCTAAAAGGCCGATGTGGGCTCTTCTCTGGACTCTTCCACACCCAGTGGGCCGTGGAGGAGTCTACATCTGTCAAATGGGAGGTCAGACGTGACTCCTGCTCCATTGCCAGGCTTACTTTCCAGTGGGTAACCTTAGGTAAAACCCATCTGCCTGGTGGATGATGCAGGCCTGAATGTTCCCTTTCTATAGACCCTTCAGGGCCCGAAAAGCCACACTGTGGTGCCAGTGGCCTGGAACTGTGTGGGCTGGCCAGGTGAGCCCGTACCAGTCCACAGGGGGAGGACTCGCAGTGGCACCTGTACCACCCTGGGCTCCAAACTATGTAGGGCTCCCGCTCTGGCCACTGAATCCTGAGGCTTTGGCTGTGGCACACCCTTTACTGGCCAGGAAGCCAGGAAGCTGCAGGCAGAGGCCGGACCCAGTCCTGGCACCTGGTCTGGCCAGGGGAGTGGAAAAGCTCTTCAGCAGCAGGCAGAGGGGTGGCCAGCCCCACCAGCTAGCTCTTGGGAAACTGAGGGCTTGAAGCTCCTATGCGCCACCTTCCACACGTGCACAGACAGCGCCATAAAGGGCACTGTCTGTCCCCTGCCCTCCTTCCTGACCCCGCAGCCCTGGTCCTCCTTCCTCCTCCACAGGCTGCTCAGGACTGCAGAAATTCACCCAAGGCCTCGCAGCAAGACACTCTGGGTGACAAGCTTCGTATTCTGTCCTCAAGCAAGTGGCTTCTTTGTTCCTGGAAGGTCACGCCTCCAGGAAGAGCCTTGGCCACTATTGATTTTCTCACATCTACAAAGACTGCAGCTGGAATATCCTGAAAAGGTCAAGCAGGGGGGGGGCGCTGCTGTGGGGTCTCCCCCTGCTCCACGTGTGCCCCCTCATTCCCTCCCTGGGCTCCGTTCCTGCCTTTGTTCACCCACAAGCATTATGGAGCACCTCCTGTGGGCCAGGCACAAAGCCAGAACTTCAGATGGGAGAGTTCTGAGGTTTTCAGGAATCAAAAGGTAAGGTAAAAAAAAAGTCAAAACTGCTGCTATCTGGGACAAGGCACGTGCAAAAGTCCTCTCAGAGCTTCATGCCACCTTGCCCTCTCGGCTTGGGCCTCGCCCCCTTCCAGAACCTGCCCTGGTGGCTGCCCCAGACCCTGTGCTATGGTGTGTGTTCCCTGGGTAGCTTTGTAATAAACACCATTGTTACTTTGTAGTAATCATTTAATCCACATTGGTGTGTTGGCCCTAGGAGGCTCCATTCCTGAGCAAGTGAGAGAGGTAAGAGGAGCCAGCAAACCCATGTGGGCCAGAGGCATGCAGGAGTCCTCTGGAAAAGCCCAGGACCCTGTTCTTGTGGTGCCGGGAAGAGCACAGGAGGAAGGACCCAGGAAGACTTCCTGGAAGAAAAGGTAGGACTTGCCTAGGGAGAGGCGGGGAAAGCATTTCTGGGGGAAGAATGGATGGCTTTGAGCAAAGTTGGGAGGCAGACAGAAGCCCAGGGAGTTTGGAACAAAAGAGACTGGCGGTGCAGTGGCTTCAGGGTAAAGGGCCAGGGTGCTGGATTGGGACAGCGGCCCTCACAACTCAGAGAGCTTTCCTTTTGTGTTTTGTTTTGCGATGTATATTTGGAGACAGAATCTTGCTATGTTGTCCAGGCTGGTCTGTAACTCCTGGGCTCAAGTGAGCCTCCTGTCTCGGCCTCCCAGGGAACGGGGACCAGAGGGGCTTGCCTTTCATGGCAGGAAAGCAGTACAATGTGGTGGCCACAGGCTCAGACACCAGACAGGCTGGCTTCAATCCCCAGCTCTGCCGATCACCAGCTGTGTGATCTTGTGCCAGTCACTTAACCTCCCTGCAGCCCATTTCATCAACTGTAAAATGGACTTAAAATTGCCCACCTTGTGGGGCCTCCAAAACAACACCTGGCATCCCACTTAACAATAGAATGCACAGTCAGGGTTGTTTACGCTTTCTACTCTGTGTTCCCTTTGTTCTTAGGCACAAGTTTTTATATTTATGGAATCAGGATTAAGTGTGCAATTAGCGGATAAGAACCTCTGATTAAATTGCTGGTGTAGCTACTATCCTTGGCGTCCTGGGTGAGAGGAAGATGGTTTCAGGTTTGAACTGATTTGAACAGAGCCCTCCTGTCTGTCCCTTTGGACTGGAAGCCCCTCAGACATGGGGGTGGCATCTTGCCTGTGTCACTAGAGCCCCCATCATAGCCCTCAAGTGTTTATTCAGCCACATTCTGGGATAGACTTGCTCTGTCACACAATGGCAAGGAAGGAGGGCCAGGAAAATGCCTGTAGTTACTGGGCTTGGGCGGCACAGTCCAGCTCTTTAGTGCCTCTTCTCACCCAGGCCAGGACTCTGGCCTTCCCACTGGGATCCAGGGCAAATCCATCTCCTTACAGTCATTTAGAGGGGACAATTGCAGCTCAGACGCCCCAGGGGACTCTGCCATTGGCTTCCCAAAGTTCAGGCCTCCATAGACTGTCCATGGGGCTTGCACGAGGGGCAGGAAACTGGGGACATCCTACCAGGTCCCTAAGGAAGAGGAACTCTGGGATCTGCTTCCTACTTCCTGTCTGCTCCTCCCCAGGCTCCTTCCTCCCACTGTCATCAGCACTTGAGGGCAGAGCTAGACACCACTGTCCCAAAACAGTCAGCCATTGAAAACCCTGTGAGGGTTGCTATGAGTCAGACCAACTCGAGGGCACCTAACAACAGCCCCTCAGCTTGGCATTAGGGCAATAATTGTCACTTCCACCCCAGCCTCTGTCTGCACAGCAGATCAAAGCACAACCCACCTTCTTGCTTATCACCCAAAGTTAAGCAGAAAGACAGCCAATCTGGATAATAATTTATTCTATAAAAGCCGAGCATGAACTATTCATGGACACAGCCAAGTGCTAGGACTTGTTTGAGACCTGAGTTCTTGGTCTAAGGCTGACTACTTGCTGGACCTGGCCTCTGTTTCTCTGTCTGTGAAATAGGGGGATTGGTCCTGCTCACTTTCTGGGGTGCTGGGGCAGAAATACTAGCTCAGATGGGCCATCCAGACATTTGTTTTCCTCCTGCACACTTCAGCAGAGGCGTAGCACCGTCCAGAAATGAGTTGGTGTTATTTTTCATATTCCTTCCTCCCGAGCCCCTGGTCTGGCATGCGGCAAGTGCTCAGTAAATGTTAGTGGATGGGGAAGGAGAAGGCATGAAGCAGGAATTCCTAACCTTTATTGGCACCTACTTTCCTGTGAATCATATCAAACCAGGGAGCCTGTCTATGGGAAACACATGTGGCTTTGCACATGATTTCAGGAGGTCTGCGGGTAGCTGGAACTCCAGGGGCCAGGAGCAGAAGTCTGGTACAGAGTTCTTGACCTTGGTGGCCTTGTGTCCCAGGGCTGGCCTGCCTTGCAGGCTATTTCCAGGTGGGGTGGGTGCAGTGTCTGGAAGGCCCAGAAGCTAAGCATAGACACTCGCTACACTGACCCAGCACCCAGCTGAAATCCCCTTCCCTAGGGCTCCCCTGCCCCTGGCCTGCCATCACATCTGCCCTTCACAGGAAAATCTCAGGACTGGGAGGCTGGCAGGACGGGAGGGCTCCCCTGCCCCCGTGGGTGGCGCAGATGACTTTGTGCTTAGGTGAGACATTTATTGGTGGTGACTTGGGAAGCAGGGAACATTCTTCTCGCCTCAGGCACCCGATCCAGGCTCAGAGTCCACCTTTTGCTGCTGCCCAGGGAATAGAGGCCACAGGTCTAGGCAGCCTCCAGAGCCTGCCTCCTCCCCTTCATGGAACCCCTGTGTGGCAGCATCCCCTGGAGCACATGGCTATGGCTAGGGTGTCGGAAAGAGGCACCTTGTCAACCACCCCCTTTCTGCTCTTTCCCTTTCCCCTTGGGGCTGCAATTCAGGATCTGAAGAGGGGGCTTGGGTGTGGGGAACTTGGACAAAGGACAGGAGCACAGGGAAAACCCAGCTCTGCCCTCAGCCCTGGCTGGGCTTGAGGCTTAGAACCTGACACTCCATCCGAGGTCACCAAAGATCCCTCACCAGCCCCCACCAGTCCCCAAGGAGTTGGTAGGGGGAAGGCAACGGCAAGACACTGTCATCCTGTGGTCCCAACCCCTCCCAGCCTCTGCCACACACACACATGTGCATACACACACAGGGCCTCCTGGAGGGAGCATTAGGTTTATTTCTAGTCAGGCTGAATGGAACTTGGGGAGACGGGTGTACCACCATATGCCCTTTGTCCTGCTGGGGGACCTGAGGTGGCACCTCAATCTGGGGGTCAGCCTCCTTTTCACAGATTAATGCCAGGGGGTCAGGTAGTTGACGCGGCTGTGGAGAGAAAGAGGGGTGAGGTGGGGGCTCCCACGATATCCTGAAGAAAAACCAGGATGTCCTCCCCTGGGTCTTTCCCCCAAACCTACCTTCCCACTCTCAAGGCCCTGAAAACAGTTTCCATCCATGCTGTGCGTGGCTCAAGAGACTTCAATGGCTCCCTATTTCCTTTTACATATTTCTGGCTGTTCACCTTGGCTTTCGAGTTCTCCCCACACACCTGCAGTTTGCCTCACCCTTATCTCTCACAGACCCCCAAGCATAGATTGATTCACTAATTTTCCAGTTGCAGAGGGAACCTTTCTGTTAGGCATCGTACAGCAGTAAAAAGTAGAAAGTTTTCCACGGGTGTGCACGTGGGGAAGGAGAAGGTCACTTTCCACCAATAACAATCATGCCATCGTCTGAATGCTCTAAGAAGGAACTCATAAGTGGTGACCACAGGGCATGTGAACTGGTGGGGAGAGGCAGAGAGTCAGGGAAGACTTCAAGAAGGATGGGACATCTGGGCAGGGCTTTAAAGAATGAGGAGGAGTTTTCCAGGCAGGGGAGGAAGGAAATCTAGGGCCTAAATTCTAGGCGCTGACACAGCACCAACAAAGGTTGGGGAGACTGCTGGGTCGTGCTGATGGGTTGGGGTCGCACCAGGGAGTCAGGTACCGCTAAAGTGTACAAGCAGGGCTGGAGCAGTACCAGGCGGCCAAGTTATGAAGATGCCTGACCGCCTCGCGGCTTGACTCTCTCCCATGGAGGAGCCTTTACTCCATGGTGACCCCGCTGGGAGCGCCCGGCCTCTCCCTTACAACTTCCCCACATCCTAGGAGACAGATGCTTGCTCTGTCCTTCACGTTTCTTACAGGTCTGTTCGCCATTCTCTCAGGTCATGCTACCCCCCACTTCCGGCCTCCTCTGGGCTTACTCAGGTGGCCCTCCTTCCCATCTCCAGGCCTGAGCCAGGTGCGCGGTGCATCGGCCAGGTGCGGATCTCTCCCACCCTAAGACAGCGCCCTCCTTTGCGCTGGATACCAGCGCTGCTGATTGGATACCAGCATCCGCCCGAGGCGGCTTCTCTTTGCCCCGAGGGGGCGTGGCCGGCTTCGGGCTGGGGCGGGGCTATTCCTCACCTGTAGTGGGAGCCGAAGCGCCGAAACGCGTTCCTAGGGAAGAGCACGGAGAGTGAGCTCCAGGAGGGGAGGGCCGCTTCCCGCCACCCCGCCCGGTCTGGCGCCTCCACTCCGGCAGGGCGGCGTTGTCACATGCTGGATGACCGCGGGCTCCACTTGGTAGGAATCGAACTTCTGCTCATTTTGAGACTGCACTTTGCTTGTGCTGTACCGGGGCCGACTGGCATTCCCAAGCCTCACGCGTTTGTGGGCCACCGGGTGTGCTCTAAGAAAGCCGTCCAGACCCCACTTTCCCCGCTATGGGCATGGGGTCCCTGAGCGCGTGGCGTCACTTACAGCGAGTCGAAAGGCAGGGGCTTCTGTCCGTAGCGGTCTAGGCTGGGGTTCTGGTTCAGGCAGTACTAGGGCGGGCCACGGGGAGGGGTTGGCGGGTCAGCGAGGGGAGCGCGGACCCGCCCGGCCCCACCGCGCTTGCTCTCTACCCGAGGTCTCGGCTCTGGCGAGTGGGAGGCCTGCCCTGTGTCCCCCCTTCCCATCCCTCCCACGATCCCCGCTTTAGCCGCCCTCCACAAGGACCCCGGGGACCAGGCAGCGGACATCTTTCCCTACCCGCCAGTTCTGGGTCACATCAGGCTTCAAGTATCGCACCGCGTAGCCGCTGAAACCCTCGACTGAGGAGAGAACCCACCTAGGCGTCCTGTGCATCCCAGACAAACCCCGCCCCCTAGCATTAGCCCGCCCCATATAAGACCCGCCCACACATTCGCCCGCCCATTCGCCGGACCCCATAACCCCCCACCCCTTACATTAGCCCGCTCCCATATAAGCCCCTCCCCAGAACAAGTCCTGTTGCGACTGCCGGGCCACGACGAGGCTCCGCCCTTCAGGCCCAGCTTCTGTTTGGACCCAGCTCGGTTCCGGCTCCCGGGGGCTCCCCTGGCCTGGATCTAGTCCTGGCCCTCCGCTCCTTCCCCAGGACCAGCGCCGCCTCCAGGTCTCTCAGCCCCTCTCCGTCTCACTTGGTGAAGTGCCCCAGCGGTTCCCCAGCTCCCATGTCCTGGGCCCCCTTGCCTGTCCCCCTGCCAGCAGTCCTCACACCCTGCTCCAGACGCACCACGCAGCTGCCCCGCGATCTCCCCACCCCAGACCATTCTCCGGCTGGTAGACTGACCTCTCTTGTTCAGGCAGGGCAGCTTGAACTCCCCGGCCGTGGACACGAAGTGAGACCAGTCCTCAATGGCGCGCGTGAAGCAGGGCCAATCCACTCGGTTAATACCTGGTGCGATAGGCATTAGCCTTCCCTCTCGGTACCTTCGGCGGAGCTTCTGGCCGGTCCCCGTGATGTCCTGCCAGGGTGATGGGAGTCAAGACCAGAGCTGCAGGTGCAAGAGGAGTGTGCTTCCAAGATCACCCCATGGGTCTGAGTTGACATTTGGCTCATCTGACCCAGTGACCTGGATTGGAAGAGGCAGTCCCAAGCAGCCAGCAGAAGGCATACTCAGGGTGTAGAGTTCAGGACCAGAGGCGCTTGGGGCTGGGTTAAGGCTCATGTCCCGGAGCAAATGGCAGGGCCAGGGCAAAGGAGACTCACCAAGCACTGCAGGGGTTTGTTGGGGACCCCCAGAAGTGTGAAGTGGGCGTTTTCAAATTCATCTATTGAAAGAAGATAAAGGAAGAAGAGGTATCCCCTTCAGCAGTCATAGGCTCACATAAGAGAGGTTTGCCCCACACTGTGCTATAAATTAAAAATACACTCATACACACACACGTGTGTGTGTGTGTGTGTGTGTGTGTGTGTGTGTGTATCAGTTAAGGTAAAATAGTATCCATATCTCACCTCTTACAATAGAATAAACTCCACATAGATCAATGTAAAAAGTGAAACCATAGAAGTTCTAGAAGAAAATGTGGGCAAATTCCTCTATAAACTGGGGAAGTCCTTACTAATTCTAGCTAAAAAGCCAACAGCTTAAAGAAAAATTCAATCACTTTGACTACATAAAAATAAACTTCTTCATGGCAAAAATATAAAAGAAGTCAAAAGACAAATGGATAAATATTCCTATTAATTATATGTTGTTGTTGTTGTTAGGTGCCGTCGAGTCGGTGTCCGACTCATAGCGACCCTCACAGGTTTTTCAATGGCTGACTGTTTCGGGATTGCCTTGGGAGTGGTTTGCCAGGTTAATTATATAGATGAGGCAATTTCCCTAATGTTGAAAGAGCTCCTAGAAATCAAGAAAAAAAAAGAAAAGGAAAGAAAAGTAAAACATGCATAGATAGTTCACATACACATACAAGAAATACAACAGGCCCCTAAACATATGAAAAGATGCTCAACTTCATAAGGTGCATGCACGTTAAGATGCCAATTTTTGATCAGAGCCTATGGAAGGCGGTTGGCATTATGTCTCAGAATTTTATAAATAAGCACAGGCATTTTGACCTCATAGTCCCAGAAGGGCCCAAGTGATGATGCTGGAGGAAGGTTACCCATTTCAGGGTTTTTTTTTTTTTCTTCTAGTACTGGGGAGTTGAAGCCAGAGCCTCTGCACGTGCTAGGGAAGTGCTCCACCACTGAACCATACCCCCAGCCCGTTTTTTATTTTTTATGTTGAGATAAGGTCTCACAAAGTTGCACAGGCTGCCGCTGGTCTCAAATCTGAGATCCTTCTGCCTCTGTTTCTGAGTTACTAGGATTACAGGCATGTACCATGGTGCCCAGCTTCAGCGTTGTTTGTAACAGCAAATGATTGGAAACAACTCACATGTCGATCATTAAAGGACTAGTTAAGTAAACTATCCCACATCCACACTATGCAGTTGCTAAGAACAATTTGAGAGCTGTGCCTGGTGGCACGCACTTGTAATTCCGGCACTCAGGTGGTGGAGGCAGGACCATGAATTCAAGACCAGCCTGGGCTACATAGTGAGACCTTGTCTAAGAAAACCAAGGGGCCAGGGTGCAGCTCAGTGGTACGGTTCAATGCTTGCCAAGCATACAGAGGGCCCTGGCTTCAATTCCAAGCATCAACACCAACACACACACACATATATACAAAAGTAATAATTGGGGATCACTTGATTAGAATCTGAAACTTAGGACTATTGGAGGCTGAGAGGACTATACACCCAGGTCACCATCTTAACCACATTGTCAAATATAGCAGCAGCATGAGCAGTGGGATAATTTCATGCCTCTTGCATTAGGGAAAACATCTGTTGAAAGAAAATAAAAAAAGAGGTGTCCTCTCCAGGCCCACATAAGAGAGGTTTGGCCCACACTATGCTTTAAATTAAAAAAAAAAGATACACACATATGTGTATGTATATGTGTATGTATATATATATATATACAGTAGTAGAGCACTTGCCTAGTATGCTCAAGGCCCTGAGTTAAATACCCAGCACTGAAAAAATAATAAATAAAGGCAGATACTTACAATTGAATACAAATATAAATCAGAGCTTTCCCCCAAAATCTGCCTGCAGCTGTAGCCCTGTGGCATCCGATCCCATCAGATCTCAGAAGCTAAGCAGGATCGGGCCTGGTTAGTACCTGGATGGGAGACTGCCTGGGAACACCAGAAGCTGTAGGCTTGGGAGAAGGACCTGGCAACCCCCTCCCAAAAAGTTAATCTGCCATTGAAAACCCTATGAACAGCAGAGAAGCACTGACAATAGTGTTTCCCCTGTTGTACAAAGGGTCACTATGAGTCAGATACCAACTCGACAGCACCTAACAACAACAAGCTTCTATTGGAAGCAGGACAGTGGTGGAACTGATGATCTCGCTGACCCTATGCACACAGCACAGCCTCGGGGGCCCAGCAGCTGCCGCCTCTAGGCAAGCAGGTGTGGTGCTCCATGTCACCAGAGCTCTGCCTCCCACTGCATCCCTGCCCTATTCCTTTAGGTATGTCTTCCATCCTGGCTGCAGAGGTCCGGGTGAACCTCTGGGGATCTTGGTGTAGCCTCTGACATCCTCAGAAGCCTGTCACCTAAGCCTGCCACCTAGCTATTATTGCCTTGGACTCTCTCCTTCCCTCCCGTCCTTCCCACCTGGAATCCAACCCTGTTGCCTTTCTCTCTTGAATCCCTCTCACTCCACGCATGGCCATTCTGCTGGCCTGTGGGGCCCTTTTCACCCGAGGGGCCTGCGTGTCCTCCTTGTGACAAAGGTTCTCTCTCTCTCTTATTCATGTCAGGGTGGCCAGAAGTTGTTCTTTTGGGGGAGTGGTTTGAGACAGGATCTCACTGTGTAGCCCGTGCTGGCCTGGAACTGGCTCTGTAGCCCACTTTGGTCTTGAACTCCAGCATTTGGGAGGCTGAGGCATCCTCCTGCCTCGGCCTCCCGAGGGCTGGAATTCCAGGTGTGTGCCACCACACCTGGCCAGGAGTTGTTCTTGTTGCAATTATTATTCTTCCTACCACGGCGGCTGCCAATCTCTGCACAGTTCTCTCTCCGTCAATAAGAACAGTAAGAGGCCCAGGTGCGTACATATATCTGCTCCCTGTCTGACCATGTGGGCCTTTGCCAGCAGTAAGGCCATCACCCAGCACCTTTGTAATCCTAGCACTTAGGAGGCTGAGGCAGAAGGATCACGAGTTCAAGGCCGGCCTGGGCTATGTAGCAAGACTCCATCTCAAAACCTCCCCCAAAAGAAGGCCCTCATCGCTGGGTACGGTGGCGCATGCCTGTAATCCCAGAGGCTGGGGAGCCGGGGGCAGGAGGATCGCAAGTTCAAGACCAGAGGCAGTCTGTGTAACTTAGCGAGACCCTGTCTCAAAAAGTAAAAAAATGGGCTGGGGGTGCAGCTCAGTGGTCCAGCACTTGTAGAGCATGCAAGGGCAAGGCCCTGGGTTCAACCCCAGTACCGCAAAAAAGAAAGAAAGAAAGAAAGAAGGCCTTCATCAGATGTGGCCCCTTGACCTTGAACATCTAGAACTGTGAGCCAAGACAAATCTTATTTGGTTAAAACTTGAAAAAAAAAAAAAAAGAAAGAAAGAAAGAGAGAGAGAGAGAGAAAGAAAGAAAAGAAAAGAAAGAAAAAGAAACCAAGGACGTTCTCAAAAGCCTTTCTCTAAAGGCCCTAAGGCCCAAAGGGGACCCTGCACTGGGGGCAAGCGCAGCAGCCCGACCTTTGCGGCAGTAGGTGGTAGACTGGGAGTGCTCGTCCGAGAGGCAGGCCTTGACGGTGTCCATGTCCATGCGGCGCAGCGTGGGCAGGGCCGGGTGGTACAGCTGCTGCTTCACACCAGCCAGCTGGTTGCGCTGGCGCTGCAGCGGGAGCAGGATGGCCGGGGATGCGTACACATGCACAGAGCCATCGTCCCAGGGCACCAGGTCCACAATGCGGGCCATAGCTGGGGAGCAGAGGGCACGAGTCACACACCTTTCCATGTAGGAGCACAGTGTTGGCCTGTGCCGATCAGTCTACTTGTCAAGCACTTATTGAGCACATACTTTGTGCCAGGTCATTTTTTAGGAGCTCCACATGTAGTGGCAGGGACATTGAGACTGTGAACACATGGGCACCCACACACACACACAGGCTGCACCAAGGGCGTAAGGGAGATCAGCACAGGGTGTGTGTATCTGGGAGGCAGGAGTTGGGGTATTCAGGGAATGGTCTAAAAGAGGTCACATTTATTAAATAGCAACCAAGAAAAGGAAGCAGCAAGCAGATTCGGAATATAGCTCAGAATGCTATAGGGCTTTAGGTAAACAATTCTGGATTTGCCTTCGCTAAGTTATCTGGCATTTACCCAACATTCTACAAAGAGACAGAGCTACTTTAAAAAGAAGGTGAGAGACATGATAGATTTAAACTAGAAAAACATTGCTGGTTGCCTAGTACCTCCCTTTGAAAAAGGAGATATCCCCAGAAGCCTCTTTCAGTCATTCACACTTTAGCAAGAATTTGTTGACTCTGCCTGCTTTCTTCCTAACCCTGAGAGATGGGTCAGGTGAGTCAGATGGGTTAGAGAGGTGAGAGATGAAGGTGGGAGCTAGGTCATTAGGAGGAGAGAGGCCTTTGGACCATGGTGGAGCAGAGAGAGGGCATGGGGCAGATGCAGCCTTGGGACTGGGGCTGCATGGGGAAGGGCAGGGCGGTGGCATGCAGAGAGGAAGGAAAGGGCTCCTTGCTTCTACCCATTGACAGCAGCTACCTCATCTGCAGGGCACAGACCTGGGTGCACAGGCTTGCAAAGCCCTTCTGCTCTTCTGACAGCAGTGGGTGGGAGAGGAGTGGGGACAGGCCTTATGCATAGCAAGGGGATAAAGGATCACTGTGCAGAGACAATGACCACTGGAGTCTGATTGTGAGGACACCGCTCCTGGGCAACCCTGGTAACACAGGCTGCCAGGGCGCAGAGGCCCTGGGCACTCCCTTTTGGCCTTCCTAAAGACTGGTGTTTTCCTGGAGGTGGCCAGACCAGGGTGGGGCAGGGATGGCTGCCGAGCCCACCCAGGCTGTGTGACCCCGGATTAGCTACTGTCTCTCTCTGGGCCTCAGGGCTCCTGTCTGTGTCAGGCTGGATCCTCAGCTTTGTATTAGGGCTTCCTGGGAGCTGGGAGGGCTCCCCCTCCCTGCAAACCTCAGGGGAGAGTGCGGTGCTGCCTGCCAGGCCTTGGGTGTCTAGGGCTGGAGATTAGCTGTGGCCAGTGCCCAGGATCAGTGTGGGGATCAGGGAGAGTGGTGGCCTCAGCAGGCCAGGGATTAGCAGGTGATACTCCACCCTCAGCCACCTCGCCAGCAGGAGTAAAGGCCTCCTCCCTCCTGGGAAAGCCAGGATGTGGGTGTCCAGCACCCCAAAGCCCTGGGATGAGAGTCAGACCCTCAGAGCGGGGAAACGTGGGAAAGCCTAAATCATTTGCATCTACTGGCATATGCTTTACATACACCTGCCCAGGTGCTCACTCTGAGGCACCCTGGAGCCTCTACTGGTAGATTTACGTAGGATTTGGTTGCCAGTTACTCCTCCCTTTTCCTCCATGTTGTTGTTGGCTGCCGTCGAGTCAGTATCCGACTCATAGTGACTCTATGTACAACAGGCGAAACACTATTGTCAGTGCTCCTCTGCTATTAGGGTTTTCAATGGCGGATTGATTTTTGGGAGTGGGTTGCCTGTTCCATCTCCCAAGCCTACAGCACCTGGTGTTCCCAGGCGGTCTCCCATCTAAGTACTAACCAGGCCCGACCCTGCTTAGCTTCCAAGATCTGATGAGATCGGATGCCACAGTGATGCAGCTGCAGGCTCTTCCTCCCTAGCAGGTGCCTTTACTCCTGCTGCTGCCCTTGGACATCAGACTGTAGCTGCTCTGGCCCTTAGGTTCTGGGACTTTCACTAGCTGCTCTCCAGAGGTCCGGCCTGAGGCCTTGGACCGGGCTGTACCATTGGCCTCCCTGGATCTGAGGCTTCAAGGCCTCTTGGTTCTTTCTCTGGAAAGCTCAGATTGGGGGCCACGGCTCCAGCCCAGACCATGGACATCCTCATAGAGCTCAAGCTACTGATGTCTGCTGGCCGCAGAGAGCCTGCCCAGGCCTTGCATCTGGGCTGGACATCTGGGGTTCGCCTCCTGCCCACTCACTGAGCTGAAGAGCCCCTACCCACTTGAGGAGTCTCCCGGAGCCGCCCCAAGCTGTTCCTCTCTCAGGGGCTGCCCTGCCTTGCCAGGGTGTGTGGGGAGCCAGGCCCAACAGCAGGGCAGTTTCCCCGGCAGCCCATGGGACCCCAAACGTGGGACCTGGGTCCCTGCTGGACCTGTGGGGGTTGCTGTCGCCTCTCTGAGCATCCATGGCCTCTTTTCTACCCCGCCCGCCTTTGGCACCTGCTAATCCTTTGCACACTGCCCAGCTACTGCCAATTAATCCCCTCTGTGTCAGAGAGGCCAGCTGTGGGTGGCAGCGAGAAGGCAGTTCCTGGCTGGTGGTTGGCATCTGAGCAGGTAACTCAGGTTGGGATGGGGGCTGGGCGGGACCCCCCCACAGAGCTCCTCATGCTCTCATTATAATTAGTATATGAGGTGGGAGACCGGCAGCTTCCTTCCTCCCTCCTTCTGCCCCCTCCCCGTGGGGCTCAGACTTCAGTGCGCATGTCCGAATCTTCAGGGCAGCTTGTGAAATGGAGATTGCAGGACCCCTAGAGTATTTGTGGGAGCCTAGGAATCTGTATTTTCTGTAGCTCCTCAGAAGATTCTGAAAATGCTACCAGTCCAACACCATCATTTCCTGGACTGCCACCCCCAGGTCATCTTCTGGCCTCCCTCACGCAAGGGGAGTTAGCAGAGGCATAGCAAGTTGTGTTTCGGGGGGGAGGAACCCACCCAAATTCCCACCCAGGGATCACGAGTTTGAGGCCAGAGCCAGCCTGTGCAATTCAGTGAGCCCTTGTCTCAAAATTAAAAATAAAAAAGCAGGGGTTGGGGTGTGGCTCAGTGGTAGAGCACTTGCCTAGCATGTGTGAGGTCCTGGGTTCAACCCCCCTGAACTGGCAAAAAAAAAAAAAAAAAAAAAAAAAAAAAAAAATTCCCACCCAGGAGGAAATGTGTCTGGGGGAAGAAAAATTGGGCTTGGAGGCAACTTCCTTAGTCATTTCCAGGAGACTCAACAATGCAAGCCAGGACTGCTGCCTGCTGCGAAGGGACTTCCAGGTCTGGCCTGCAGCAGAGGTCAACACTGGGCAGCATCAGGGCCCCTGGGCAGATGTGGGGCAGCTGGAATGGATGGAGGAGGGAAGACCTGAGAAGCAACTCTGCTTGGCCGCTGGCTGCCCTGTCACTGGGGGCAAGTCTGCTGACCTGTCTGTGTTCTATGGTGAAAATATGTACGGCAGCACATGTGTGGAGGAAGCCACGTGATAGAGGAGGGAGAGCACTTCGGTCAGCTCTGCCTCTCGGGGCTACCTGTGGCTGCCTGGGGTCCATGGAGACTGCCATCCCAAACGTCTGACCTTGGGAAATCTCCATCTCTGCACCACCCACCCAACAGGGAAACGGGAGACCAGACGGGCCATGTGCGGCCCAAGTTCACCTTTTTGGAAGCTGATGTGACTCCCCACTGGAGCTCTGTCCCCACCATCGCCTCTCCTGGGAGAAGCTGCTGAGCCAGGGCAGGGCAGAGGTCAGGGCTGCGAGGTCAGGCCCCATGGCCAGGGGCCCTGGGGAGCTGGCACTGGGGTGGGGATCCCAGATCTGGGATCTTTGCCCTTTCAGCCTGGGGCTGGTGTCCCAGGCAGAGAGGAGCCGAGACACATGGCCTTGTCCAGAGTGCGTCCAGCATGGCTTTGGGAGGGTCTGCCCAGGGCCAGGTGTGTGCACACATTGACCTGGATGGTGCCAGCTGGCCAAGCCATCCTGAAGGGCTCCAGTCACACAACCCAGGCTCCCCATTCGCTGCAGATCAATAGACCAGAAACTGAGTGTGTGTCATCCTCTCCCATTAAAAAATGATGAGCATAGGCTAATGTTCTCTTAAACAAAATTGACTTTCTCTTCATCTTACTCACAATGCAGTTTATTTTTCACTTGTTATAAGATTATGCAGTTCATGCTATTCCACAGTTAGAGTTTTCACTTGACATCATGCTGTAGTCATGCAGCCAACTTTTCTGAAGCCCTCAGCTGGTACTAGTCGCTGATCTGAGTGTGTTGTTCTTATCAATTCATTTTATCCTCACAATCTGCCCATGAGGTAGGTACTATTAATGTCCCCATTTTACAGACAAGCAAACTGAGGCACAGAGAGTCTGACTGAATGATCTACTAGTGGCTCAACTCCAGATCATGTGCATGTTCTCATGGTAGCTCAGATTTTCTTCTTCCTCTTTAATAGTTTCATATGTTCCATTATTGGATGTATCGTGATTTACTTAATAATACCCATCTTGCAGATGAACATTTAGGTTCTTTCCAAAAACCAGCCTCCTCCAGATGGGTATTTTTTTGGGTGTTTTCCATGTTTTGTTATAAGACTGTTGTAGCCAACTTCTTTACACACCTAGGTTTGTAGGCTTGAGTTTTCTATAAAGCAAGTACCTGGAGATAAAATTACAGAAATATTTTTAAAGGTGATGAGCAGAAAGGGAAACGTGTGACCCACAGGAGTGGCCCGCAGATGATGGGAGCACTCTGGGGAGTCTAAGGCCTCTGTCCCTTACAGGTGTCAGGATGTTGGGCTGGGTCCAGAAGGTGCTGCCACAGCCCCCTGGGACCCCTCAGAAGACCAAGATGGCGGAGGAGGAGGAGGCAGAACCACAGCCAGAGGCAGAGCTGGAGCCAGAGGCAGATCCAGAGCCAGAGCCTGAGCCTGAAACAGCCGCTGAGGAGGCGGTGCCACAGGACGAGGCCTTGGTGAGGAGTGGAGGGCGAGGAGGGGCAGGCCTGAGGACTTCCCAGCCGGAGCCACCTGCTCCCCACTGACCTGCTGCAGCAGAGAAAGTTGGAGCCAGAAGGAAACACGGGCAAGCACTCACACAGAGGCCACTCAGGCCCAGCCAGTGGGCAGGGCTTACCCAAAGCTATTTCTGTAAAAGGATTGTTGTTAGGTGCCCTCAAGTGGCGTCCGACTCATAGCCACCCTCATAGGGCTTTCAATGGCTGATTGTTTCAGGATTGCCTCCGGAGTGGATTGCCATGTCCTTCTCCCATTTTTGTGGGGCTGGGGATTGAAGCCAGGACCTCAGAGATTGCAGATTGGCGTTCTGCCAATTGAGTAAATCCCAGCCCCTTTAACAGGATAGGTAGGAACTATTTTAGGCTCTTTGGGTCACACCACCTCTGTTAGTTACTCAGAACTGATATTATAGTGTGAAAATGGCTATAGATAATGCATAGCACAATAAGCATGGCTGTGTGCCAGTAAAACTTAATTTACAAAATCAAGCAACAAGCATGGATATGGCCCATGGGCCATATTTTACCAACCTCTAGAGTAGAACAGCCTGCAGCCATTACCACCCTGGCATCTGATCCTGTCAGATCTCAGGAGCTAAGCAGGGTTTGTACTTAGATGGGAGACTACCTGGGAATACCAGGTGCTATAGGCTTGGGTGAAGGACCTGGCAACCCACTCCCCCAAATAATCAGCCATTGAAAACCCTAGGAATAGCAGAGAAACACTGACATAGTGCTGGGCATGGCACAGTGTTGGGGAGTGTTTCCTTTGTTGAATATAGGATCGTTATGAGTCGGACCCAACCTGATGGCACCTAACAACAAGAAGAAGCGTAGAACATAGAAAGAAGGAAGAAAAAAGCCATTCAAACACTCAAAGAAGCCAGCCGGTGAGGTGTTTGTTACGGATCCAGTGGGACATTGGGAACTTGCTCCCGAATGTAAATCTGTTGTGTAACTCAGCGCACGGCTCAGTCCAACCAGCATCTGTTTGGTAGTAAGACTTTGTCGATGAAGAGTTAACATGCAGCCTAGTGCCACTGAGTTATCACTGTGGACCAGTGAGTGTTTACAGGCTGGTACTCATCCATACACCACATATGGAAGGGCATTGTTCTAGAACTTTCCTTCAAGCATATCAAAGCTCACCAGTTCTGCATCCCATCCATTCAGGAGCCAGTTAGTTGATGTCAATGAATTTAGTAGGTCAATTACACAGATTTGACTTAGCTTCCGGTTGATGCTAGGCCCGGTGCTCGGTGCTGAGGACACAAAAATGAATCAAGCATTGCCTCTGGGGGTCAGCAGACAGGAACCCAGTCGGCTCATTCTGCCAGAGGGCCAGGCTGAGGAGGGAATGGGAGCTCCAACATCAGGCTCAAAGCTGCCATTCCCAGAAGCCAGATAAGAACTAGGGGAGCTCGGCAGAGCCATCTTAACCTGGGAGGTTGGCAGCTGGTGGGGCGAGCCTCCTAGACACAGCCAGCTGGCAGAGCTTTCCCTCAGGGAGATGCAGATGGTGGGCCATTGTTGCGATAGGGCAGGCCGTATTTAGGAAATCGGCATAGGATTCGTGTGCATACACTGCGTACACACATGCATGTATGTGTGTGGTGTGTTTTGGAGTTACATTATGTGTGCACGCATGTATCGGCAAATTGACGTGGCTGCCGATTTGTGTGCATTCACCTGTTACACACATGTTAGGTGCATGTGTGCACACATGTATCGGTGTGTCTGTGATTCTGTACATATGTGTAGCATGCTACTGAGCATGTGTGTGTGCGTTTCTGAGTACATGCATACATGCGTGTGTTCATGGTTTTATACACATGCTTGTGTTCCTATGGATGTGTGTATGAACATATTTGCACATTTCTAGGTGTACATACAGGGCCCCTGGGGTGGGGGAAGGGAGTGCCCCAGGTGAAGGGTGAAGCCACCAGGACTTACAGGTGATGGTGAGATGAGAGTCAGTCAGTGTTTGGGGCTGTGGGTTACTCATGGTGAATCAGGCGTCCCTGCCCCAACCAGGCAGCCCTACCCAGGGCTTACTGGTCGTGTTTCAACCCTGCAGCCCCCAGAAGAGCCAGTCAACAGGGAGGGAGTAGCAGCAGCTGACCCAGACCTTCAAGGTGAGTGCTGGGGCCTGGCTGGCAGCCCACTTTGTGGATGAGGAAACCAGGGCTCAGGGAAGGCCTGGAGACCTCCGCTCAGCTGAGTTTCCAGGCTTCTGAGGTTCTCCCCGCCCCACACCTCTAACTTGACCTCCCCAGTGGGGAGAAATGGGCCTCTATGAGAGCCTGGATCTGAAGTATGGTGGCCTCTCTTCCAGACACCCAGGAGGCTACCCCTCCTCCAGCCCCTGTCGTCCAGGCCCCTGTGGCTGTGGCTCCCAATGTAAACAGGTACTGTGCCGTGCCCCCGTCCCTAGGGCTGGTGTCCCCACCCCTCACCCAGCCAGGAGCCACTGGGGTGGAGGAGTTGTTGTTAGGTGCCGTCGAGTTGGTATCCGACTCATAGCGACGCTCATAGGGTTTTCAATGGCTGACTGTTTCGGGATTGCCTTGGGAGTGGATTGCCAGGTCCTTCTCCCATTTTTGCAGTGCTGAGAATTGAACTCAGGACCTCAGAGACTGCAGCGCAGTGCTCTACCAACTGAGCTATATCCCAGCCGGGGTGGAGGAGAGAGGGGCCCTGAATCAGGCCTGTGGTCCCTGGGGTCTCTGGGCCAAATGGGCACCGTGACTGAGAGGAACAGAACTTGGGGGCTACCGTGATGATGGTCCCCTCTCGGGGGGCCGGAAGCATCTCAGTGCTGGGGTGATTTCAGACCATAGCCTCAACCTCTAATTTCCTGGTGAAGCCAGAAGTCCAGCCTCATGCATGGAACGTAGCCATTTTAGCCCATGGTGTTGTCCAGCCAAGCACAAGGGCTGGGGTTGGCCTCGGGCAGGGACTCTGGGACCCTCATACGTGGCTGATCAGCCTCAGCCTCCAGGGATACCCCGCAGGAAGCCTCGGCCCTGCCATAGCCCCAAGTGCGCAGATGCAGGGTGGGCATGGAGAGAGGCTGGCTGCCCTGTCCCAAGCAGCTAGAGGGCAGTGGGCATGCCTGGCTCACCAGGAACTGGGGTCGTCCCCTGTTTTCCGGAGAGGGACACGAGGCTCAGGAGTGAGGTATTGTGTCCAGAGTCTCATGATGGGGAGACAGTGGTTTGATCAAGCCAAGTCCTTTGGGACACCATGGACTGCCATCAGGGTGGGAGGGGAGATTTGAGGGTGGACTGGTGTCTCTGTCCTCCACAGTCCCAGCAGCTGGGTGCTGACCTGGCTCTGGAAGGGCATGGAGAAGGTGGTGCCGCAGCCCGTCTCCAGCAGCAGGGTGGCCCAGGATGCTGCTGCTGGTGCGGATGACCCGGCTCAGGTAGTGTGGGAGTTGAGGTAGGGGAGGGGTAGGTGGGAGGGCACCCCATGGCCCCTGCCATGTCTGTCTATCTGTCCTCTGCAGACTGGAGCACAGATCCTGGGGCCCTGTGACACTGGGGACGCAGGTGAGACCAAGAGGCAGGGTGACGTTTCAGGAGTGGGAGCTGAGGGGCTGCTGGGAAGGGCCCTGCCCAGGGAGAGAGTCCACAGGGGCCTGAGATTCCCACCTGGGGATGGTCCACACATGCCAGAACTTCCCACCTGGGGATGGTCCACACATGCCAGAACTTCCCACCTGGGGAGGGTCCACAGGGGCCGGAGATTCCCATTGACTGGCCCTGAGTACAAACCTGGGTTTGAATTGGTCTCTTGGTACCTATCCAGGCCAACCTGGGCGTCTGGGCAGGTCTCTTGTGCTTGACCATCATTCTCTATTTTCTTTCTTTTTTTCTGTTGATTTCATGGTTTTCTTTATAAGTTGTTAATTTGTTTTTTAATTGAACTTATTTTTTAAGCTGATACATAAAACATAAACATTGTATATATTAACGAGGTACTATGGGATGGTTCATCTATTTGTAATCAGGTTAAAGTTAACCATTGTCTCAAACATTTATTGTTTCTTGGTGGAGAAAGCAGCCTTTCATCCAGCCTTCTGAGATAGTACCCAGGTGCTATCCACAGCCACCCTATTATGCGACATCATACCGAGACTTCTCACCCTTATCTAAGTGCAATTTAGTGCCCATTGAGCAGCCTCCCCCGGCCCTGCCTCCCTACCTCACTCTATTTTCTGACCCTGCAGTGTGTGCAGATGGACTCGAGGAGGACCTCAGAGCCCAGGACAGTGGGTGAGTCCCTGTCATGGAATGTCACAGCCATCTGTAGTGTGGGTGTCGTGAGACAAGAAGGGTACAGAGCTGAGGACCTGGATTTGGGAGCAGGGTCTGTTGCCACCTCTGTGGGTGACCTTGACCATGGCCCTCACCTCTTCTGGACCTCAGCTTTCTCCTCCAGAGAATGGGGCAATGTCTGCATGCTGCCCTCGGTTCTTTGGGCCGCCTGCCGGAGCCCCAGGGTGGGGCCGCCTTCTGAGAAGGAGAGGAGGGGGATAAGCCCCTCAGACATGGGGCTCATGGAGGCGGCTTGGGTGGAACCTGGAAGCCGGGCTTGGTCCCCTGGGGGGCCATTGGGGTACTCGGCTGTCTCAGCCTCACAGCTGGCAACAGTGGCTGACGTCTCGGGGCTGACAGAAGTGGCAGCTGCATTGTCAGCAAGGATGGCAGGCCAGGAGGGGACGGTGACACCCAGGGGGAGTCCGTTTCTGGCTCCAGAGAGGGGCCCTCCTCAGTTCCAGCGTCCTCTGCCTGGCAACACTGCAGGCCCTGCATGGCCAGCGCCTCCAGCATGTGAAGGAAAGCCAGAAATCTAGAGTCTTACGTAAAATCCTTAATTCATAGACGTCTCCAACTAATTGAGAAGTTGTGGGGACTCTGTGGGTCCCCAAAGGAAGCCTGACGCTTCCAGTTTGCATTTCTCCCAGAAATCCAGAGTCACCCTCTCCACAGCCGAGGTGCCTCCATTCATTCCTTCATTCCTTCACTCCTGCCCTGGGGCAGGGAGGGCTGGCGAGGGCGAGACCCCTGGTGGGCAGTCAGGGCGGTGCAGCTGGCCCTGACCACTGGCCCCTCGGCAGGCCCAGCCCATGGCTGCTCAGGTGGATTGAACAGAATCTGCAGAAAGTGCTGCCCCAGCCCCCGAAACCCATCGAGGTGAGTGGAGAGCCCAAGGGCGGGGCAGCTGACCACCGGGGAGGTGGCCACCAAGGGTGGGCTCCACTCATAGCGTGCGTCATGGGGAGAGATGGCTGCTCCCTAGCTTCCTCCTAGGGGAACCTGGGTGCAGGAAGGAGCCACCCTCTGCCCTGGCCTGGGAGGGGGCAAGTGCGGGGCATGTCTGACCTACCGCTCGTCTCCCTTCATGTCGCCTAGGCCTGGAGAGCTGAGCCCGTGGATGCTGTGTCGGACCCAGGTGCAGGGAGGGTGCCTGGGAGATGCTGTCTGTGGTGGTCACAGGCTGGCCTTGGGTTGGGGGGAGCTAGAGCCTGAGGGATCCCAGGGGAGGCCCCTAGCCCTTGCCCAGGTATGGTGGGGTTCAGAGCTTGCTGGGGCCCTAGAACCCCCTCCCTAGTCCGAGCTGGGACTCCGGAGGCCTGTGACAGGCTTGTGAGGTCGTGGGCAAGGCACTTCTCCTCCCGGGTCTGTTTCATGCTAGGGTCGTTTGGGGTGGTCCCAAGGGGTTCCCTACCCTACCATGTTAGTGCTCCCATTGTGGCCCCCAGCTCCCTGGGGAGTGGAGAGACCCCGTGCTGCGGAGTCCTTAGCTCTTGCTCTCCCTGCCTAGAGCCTCCAGGACCCCCCTTGGAGACGGAAACCCCAGAGGACCCTTCGGAGCCCAATCCCAGCCCCCTGGAGCCCGGAGTGGAGCCGACTCCAGAGCCCCAGGCTGGCTTCCAGGCCTCCTCCCTTCCGCCTCCCGGGGACGCTGCCAAGTGAGTCTCCTAAATGCCACGCCTCAGCCAGGATCGGTGTGTTTCCCCTGCCCAACACCCAGCCTTCCCAAAGCTAGCTGGTTAAATTATGAAGTGTACACTGCATCTGGGAGAAAATTCCACCGGCTCTCCAGGACCCTCTCAGGGGAACCGCATCAGTGGCTGCTCTTTCTGCATTTCCTCCACCCGCCACGCCTGCGAGTGCTTTTCCTTTAAGCACACACTGAGTGCACGCCTGTGATCCCAGCGTGTGGGAGGCTGAGGCAGGAGGATCACAAGATGCAGGCCAGCCTGGGCTGCATCATGAGACCCTGTCTCATACGGGGCCAGAGCAAGCCGCACACCTCCATCTGCACCTTGCTGTTCTTCTCCTAAAAATATACCTTGTGGTTGTTGTTGTTAGGTGCCATCAAGTCGGTATCCAACTCATAGTGACTCTACATACAACAGGCGAAACACTATTGTCAGTGCTTCTCTGCTGTTCATGGGGTTTTCAATGGTGGATTGATTTTTGGAAGTTGATTGCCAGGTCCTTCTTCCAAGCCTACAGCTTCTGGTGTTCCCAGGTAGTCTCACATCCAAGTAATAACCAGGCAGACCCTGCTTAGCTTCTGAGATCTGACGGGATTGGATGCCACAGGGCTACAGCTGTAGGCAAAAATATACCTTAGAGGTGATTTTATATGCACAGCTCTGTTTTATCTCTCACTAACTGCAAATAGCTGCAGAATACTCCCCTCTATGGATGGACCTGCTCTTATTCAAGCCCTCAGTGGATTTGTTCCCACACTCTTGCAATCAGTAGTCTCGTCCATGCATCATTTGGGTCATCCTAAGTGAATTCGTGCCTGCAGATGTATCACTGTGGTGTCAGATCCTGTCAGATCTTGGAAGCTAAGCAGGGTCAGCCTTAGGTCAGTACTTGGATGGGAGACCGCCTGGGAACACCAGGTGCTGTAGGCTTGGGAGAAGGACTTGGCAGCTCACTCCCAAAAAACAATCAGCCATTGAAAAATCTATGAATAGCAGAGAAGCACTGACAATCCTGTTTTGCCTGTTGTATATAGGGTTGCTATGAGTTGGACACTGACTCAAGGGCACCTAACAACAACAAGTAAATCTGTAGAATAAATTACTAGGAATGGAGTTGCTGGGCAGAGGTCACATGCATTTAATACTGAAGTGGGTATTGCCAAGTGTTTGCACCCCAGCAGTGTGCCGTTGGCCGGAGATGCACTTCTGGGGGTGAGGTGCTGAGGGGGAGCCGAGCTGAGCTGTCGGCTGGAGGCTGAGCCCAGCCAGGCTCGCCTAGGGAGGAGAGGAGGGGAGAGCGGGGAGGAAGTCACCTTCAGGGCTGGAGACCTGGGATGGGCTTCTAGCAGCCTCTGGCTCCTGGCAGGCTTGTTACCTGTCTCAGAAGGGAGCTGATTCTGGCCTCGGTTTCCCCATCCCACGTGTGTGTGACATGCTCTCTCCCACTGCAGGTTGATGGCGTGGCTCTTGCGCAGGCTAGAAATGGCCCTGCCACAGCCAGTGCTTCATGGGAAAGCCACAGAGCAGGTGTGTGGGAGCCCCCAGCAGGGGAGCCAAGGTGGTGGTGAGAGGGGTCTTGGGAGCTCAGATAAGGGTAGGGTGGTCGGCCCAAGTCCTAGCAGGGCACAGCATGAAGTAGGGATCCTGCAGTGGAAACTCAGCCCCGCAGCCTGCCTATCTGCATGCACATGTTTTTATTCCACGTGGCACATATTCATTGCACACACAGTCACTGAGGTGTTGTGGCCACGTGGCTGAGACATACTGGAAGCTCACAGTCTGTGGAGATGTGCTTCCATAGAAGGAGAGGGAGTGCGAGCCTCAGAGATGGAGCCTCCTGGGAGTTATCAAGGAAGGCTTCCTAGCAGAGGTGACCCCCAAGCTTGTGCAAAGGCCCAGAGACAAGAGAGACTTGGAACGTTCTGTGTAGCAGTGGGTTCACAGGAAGCTCTTGGGCCCCATGTACATTCCGACATCCTAGGGCTCCATGATGAGTCGGTAGGGAACATGGCCTCAACCACCCCTACCTTTCTTTCCCAAGATCCTGGCACCTGGTCCTCCCCTAATTGGATATCTCCATAGAGGGACCTGGACTTGGGAGGTAGGAGGCCTAATCTTAGTCCTGGCTGTGTGACCTGAGTTTGGGTCCTCTGGGAACCAAGGCTGTTCCACCTGAGGAATAGGCTAACAATCCCTGATGGCCACCCAGGACTGTGAGACTATGAGAAAGCAGGAGGCCCGGCTGGGTCCTCAGCCTCCGGATCCCTCCCAGCCCCGGCCTGGCCTCTCTGAGCAGGTGCCCTTGCTGCCGCTGTCTCAGGGTGCTCTTGCTCACTGGCCTCACTGAGCCAAAGTCCCCCACCCTTCCCTCGCTGGCTCTGGGAGCAGCAGGGCCCCTCTTCTCCCTTGCATGGGACAGGTGAGGCTTGGAGATGTGAGTCAAGGTCACACAGGTGGGGTGAGAACCCATGGGTCCACAGTTCACAGCCGGGGCCTTCTGGCCTCATCCACCTACCCCCCGCCAAGGGCTGGCTCCTGCACTGAGGGAGGCTGAGGTGGGAGGTTGGCAGGAAGCTGAGGCTGAGCCTCTGGCTCTGTGCATTCCGGCGTCTCTTCAAGTGCAGAGGAAGCTCAGGTTCAGCATCTTCCAGGGCATGAAAGGGGCCTTGTGGCAGGAGCCACCAGCAGTGGGGTCCAGGGGGCAGGGAGAGGCCTGTGAGGCACTGGGAGCTTTGGGCCCATGCTGTAGGGTGGATGGGAGGCTGTCCCAGGCTGGGGCTTGGCCGAGCCAAGGTGCCCAGGTGCAAGCAAGGAGCGATCCTGGAGGGAGAGGAGGGGAGCAGAGCACGGGCTCAGGAGAGGCAAGGCGGGGAGGCACGCAGCCTGAGGCCGAGGGCTCTTTGCTGGTGACCCAGCCAGGATGTGGGGTGAAAGGGGAGGCAGGTGGGGCGGCCACAGCAGATTCTCCTTTTCCCCCTTATGCAGGAGCCGAGCTCCCCCGAGACGTGTGAGGTGCAGACCAGTAAGTGACACATTAGTGGGTTCTCGTGTGCGTCTCTGGGGGGGATGCTTGGTGTCCCTGGGTCTGAGTGGTGGGCACGACTAGAATGTCCTGGCCTGGAGCTGAGAGAGCCCCTGCTCTGCAGACCCCATCTCCAGGCAGCCTGTCCCAGTAGCCAGAGCCAGACAGCAGCTGCAGCCGCTGCCCTGGCCTGGCTTCTAACTCCTGTCCAGAGAGAACAGTCCCAAGGCCAAGTTCATGGGCTTCCTCCCTGCTGGTCACTCCAGAGAGTGAGCCCTGGCCCCTGGTAGTGGGGTACGTGGGTTTGGCTAAAGCAGAGTCTTGTGGGGATGGAGAGGGAAGGGGTGGGATGTCCCTGGGGGGCCAGATTCCAGGGACTCTGGCACCCTGGAACTGAGAGGCTCCCCCTCAGCTGTGGCTGGGTTGGGCAGGTATCTGATGTCCTTTATCAACCACACCTGAGCCAGGGTGGGGAGATGAAGGACTGAGGTCAGGGAGGGAGAATGGGGGGCAGAACCTATTCTTCCTTCATATTGTGGCCCCTAGAAAGGAATATGGTAGACAGGCATTCATTCATTCATTCATTCACTCATTCATTCAACAAGTGGTGATGGGCAGCCCCCGGGTGCCAGGCTGGTGATGGCCGGGGTGGTGGTAAGCAAAGCACATTTGGAGCTGGGGGGTGGAGCAGCCCTCACCCGCCCTGGGCATGTGCATGCACCCTCGCCCTCGGAGCCTGGTCATGGTCTCCCCACTAGGTCTGCAAAGCTGAGGCCATCCCTGCTTGGCCATTGGTCTTCATGGCCATTCTGAAGCTGGGGTGACCACTGTGGCTGAGGACACAGACCAGTGGTTGGCTGTGGTGCTCAGTGTGACAGACCAGCCATGCAGATGGTAGGGGTGGTGACAGTCACGTTGACACCAAGGGGATGGAGGAAGGGCAGCCAGCCTGGGGCAGGGCAGGCTTGGGCTCTCAATGGGTTCAGGGGGTTCCTGGGATGTGCAGGGCAGGGACCCCCACAGCTGTTGGGGAGGCAGGGCACAGAGCTCAGAGAGCTGAAGGCACTGCCCAGGGTTCCAGAGCAGATCGTGTAGGGCAGTGAGCGGGCTCCCATGGCCTGGCCGCAGCTGCTCGGTCAGGCCAAAGTTGAAGGAACCAAGTGTTTCCCGGGGTGGGGCCCCTCGAGAGGCTGCTGAGGGCTCAGAATGGGGCACCTGGGCCCCCTTGTCTCCCTCTGTCCCTCCAGAAGGTGGTCAGGGCCTCCCGTGGTTCTGGGGCTGGCAGGTCATGGGTGGGCACTGGGCAGCAAGGGGCCAGGCACAGAGGGGGCAAGAGCCTGGCTGGGCTTGTCCTGGGGGCTGCCCCAACAAAGGATGGCAAACTGCGGGGCTACCACAGCAGAAATGCCTGCGATTCAGCAGCCAGAGTCTAGAATCAAGGCGCCACTGTGTCAGGTCTTTCTGAGACTGGGAAGGGGCTGTCCCTGCCTCTCTCCTGCCACCCGTGGGGCTCCTTGGCTTCCAGCTGCCCTCTGGGGTCTGCTCCCTCTCCGCACAGCCTCTTCCTCTGTGCCTCTGTGTGCCAAGTTCCCTCTCCTCTCCCTTGTGAGGACGTCCATTACCGGGTTTAGGGCCCACCTTAAATCCGGGATGATCTCATCCTGAGATTCTTAACCCGATCGCCTCCGCAAAGATCCTATCTCCAAGGGTCACATTCACAGGGAACAGGTCAGGACTTGGACACATCTTTTCCTGGGGCGGTGGCCAACCCAACCAGGACCAAGGGGCTGGAGGATTGGCGTCTTATCCATCCACTGCCCACTGTCCTCTGGCCTCCCCTCCTTCCGTGTGTTCATTCGTCCCCTCCGCCTGTCCACCCGGCCACCCACCCCTCTGTCTTCGCCTCTGTTTCAGGGGTGGCGACATCAGGAGGCCTCTGAAACAAAGGAGAAGGGGAGCGGGGGAGCGCGGATGGACACACGGATGGATGGATGATGGACAGAAGGATGGCCTGAAGAGAAGACCTTCCGGGGAGAGGGAGGGGCTGGCTGCTGACCCCCACCCTACGTTTCCAGTGACTGCCTGGCCCTGCGTACTCCCAGGCAGGGCAAGGGGGGCCGGGGTCCCCGCCAGCAGCCCCAGAGCCTCCCCTCGGGGTACCTTGCCAGAGGACAGCACCCAGGGCACAGCCAAGGCGAGGTCGCTCCAGGCAGCCTGGACTCTTAGGCTCAGGAGCAGGGGGCCTTTGCCAGGAGGCTGTGGAGAGCACCCCCTCCCCAGTGAGGCCTCCATGCTGAGCATCTCCGGCAGGACGCTCAGCATGATCAGGGCCCCTTAGGACCTCACTTTCCCAGAAGTGGGTCTTCCCAGGCCTGGCCACCTTTCTCCCTCAAAAGTTGGGGACTACCGATGACACTGATATTTTAATTGACATTAAAAGCCATGCATTAGCACCTCAAACCTGTGACCGCATGACATTCTTGCTTAGCATAAGGCTGAAACAAGTATTTGCGTTTCTTTTATTTATTTATTTATTTATTTATTTAGACAGAGTCTTGTTATGTGACCCAAGCTGGCCTTGAACTTAGGATCCTCCTGCCTCTGCCTCTTGAGTGCTGGGATTACCGGTGGGCAGTGCCGAGCCCAGCAATATTTAGGTTTTATTTTATTTATTTATTCATACTGGGAGTTGGACCCAGGGCTTTGCATGTGGTAGGCAAACAGTCCACCACTGGACTGCACCCTCAGCCCTTTCTATATCTTTTTTATTTTTTTATTTTTATCTTGAGACAGGGTCTCACTACATTGTACAGGCTCCCTCTGGCCTCAAACTCGCCATCTTCCTGCCTTAGCCTCTAGTTACTGGGATGACAGGCGTGCACCTTGGCACCTGGCTAGAATTCAGGTTTTAAAAGAAGGGTGGGCTGCATAGGCCGGGGCCTGCAGTATTGGCTTTGCAGGAAGGAGGAATTAGCCAGGGGTCCTAAGACCCTAGCTGGCTACTGGATGTTTGTCTTTGAGCTGAGGAGTGATTTAAAAATTTAGGATTAGTTGCCAAGATTTAAAAAGTAGGTGTTTTACTCAGAAAAAGCCAAGCTTCTCGCAGGAACGGGGAGGCTGTAGTTGTAATGCGCACATGCTGTGATGGTGAGGGCAGTCTGAGCAGAGATTCCACCTGCAGGCAGGTGACCTGTCCCTTTATTCCTATCCACCCTTTGGGTTTGAGTTCGAACCCCCTAATGTCTCAAAGTGGCAGTGAGGGGAGAGCCATCCTGGCAGAGAGAATAAAATGAGAAGAAGCCTGGAGATAAGAGCGGGATGGGGAGGGGAGAGTGGCAAGCCTTTCAGCTGACCTGGAGCCCAGAGCCCTTGATGCTGAAGATAAAAATAGGACAGCTGGAGCCTGGCTTGAGGGAGCCAGGATCTAGGCAATGGGGAGCCACTGAAGGTGGTTGAGCTTGGAAGTGACTTCTTCACAAACTTACTCTGGGGCTTAGCAAGTCTTGGAAAGCAATCAAAGTGATGTAATATTCTAAGCAACTGGCGGCAACTATGAAGAATGTCCTGCCCCAGATCTCATGATTAGCGTGGGGGCAGGCAGAGAGTCTGCCTTTCCCAAATCACCCACCCTTCTGGATGGTTCTGATGATGATTCCCCGGTAAGGAAGAGTCAGTGCTTCAGGGGTAGGCGGGACAGGATGGCAGGTGGACTAGAGAGAGGCAGAGTGAGGGGTAGCAGCTTGGAGCCAGGGGTGCTTGGCTTGGAACCTGTACATCGGGTTCCCTGTCTGCTGAGCCTGGGAACAGGAGCTCCTGCCTCCGTAGGGCTGAGTCAGAACACAGTGTGAAGGTCCTGGGAGCAGAGACATCACTGACCACAAGGGGGCAGTGGCGTGTCTGAGATAGCCCCCCAGGTGCAAAATTTAAACCCTGAATGGGGCAGCCCTGGGCTCCTAGATGGGACCCTGGAGAAGCTGGAGAGCAGACACCTGTGGGACCGGCTGAAGTGCCAGGGCGCCCCATCCCTGCCTCCCTGGCTGCTGACCCGGGCCCTGTCCTCTTCCCAGAGCTGTGGCTTCTCAGGCTATAACGTGGCGACATTCTTGGGTTCGCCTCACAGCCCGGCTGCAGAGAGGAGGAAATAAGCGCTCACTCCCTGACTAGCCCCTAAGAAGGCAGAGCTAATGAGGAGAGCAAGCAGCTCAGCAAGGCCAGCATCCAGGCTGAAGGACAGCGCCCAGTGTGGAGTGGCCACCGTGCCAGTGAGGCACTAAGGGCCTGTGTTTATCCCTTGGGAGGGTGCCCTGGGGAAATAGGAGCCAGGACACCTGGCTCTTCCGCTGACTTCCTGTGTGGTCTTGGAAAGGTCACTCAGCATCTCTGAGCCAGCTCCGCGGTATATAACACAGGGGGAAGCTGAGCGAGGTGGCACACACCTGTAATCCCAGTGATTCTGGAGGTGGAGGCAGGAGGTTCCTGAGTTTGAAGCCAGAGGCAGCCTGTGTAACTTAGTGAGACCCTGATTAAAAATAAAAAGTAAGCAACGGGTTGGGGGTGCAGCTCAGTGGTAGAGCACTTGCAAAGGATGTGCAAGGCCCTGGGTTCGACTGCCCATACTGCAAAAATAAATAATAAATATTTAAAAATGGAATTAAAATTATAAAAGGGGCTGGGGTGCAGCTCAGGGGTAGAGAGCTTGCAAATTAAGCACAAAGTCTTGGCTTCATCCCCTAGTATCGCAAAACAACAACAACAACAACAAAGAAACGCAGGGGGAGTACAGGGTGCCATAAAGGCCAAAGCGCTCTCAGCCCAGGGGATGCTCTGGCCCAGGCAGGAACTTACACCCCAAAGGCCCTCATCGTTCAGAGGCCACACCATCATGGACAGTAGCACAGAGTAACGTGTATAGCATGTCCCACCCCTGGATGTGGGGTTGCACTTGGAGGTCAGACCCCCAGGGATGTTTATAGGGACAGAGGAACCAGGAGCAGTCACAGGAAAGGGTAGGTCAGGCTGGACTTGGTGGCTCATGCCTGTGATGCCAGCAGTTGGGGTGCTGAGGTTGGAGGTTCGCAAGTTCCAGGTCAGCCTGGGCTACATAGAGAGAAAAAGAACAAAAGAGAAGGAGGGAAGGAAGGAAGGGAGGGAGGGAGGAAGGATGGGAAGAAGGAAGGAAGGGAGGGAGGGAGGGAAGGAAAGGAAGGGAAAGAAAAGAAAGAAAGAAAAAGAAAAACAAAGGAAGGAAGGAAAGAAAAAAAAAAAAAGAAAGAAAGAGGGAGGGAGGAACACCGGACGTGGTGGTGCACTCCTGTCATCCCAGCGGCTGGGAAGGCAGAGGCAAGAGGATTGCAAGTTTGAGACCAGAGGCAGTCTGCATAATTTTAGTGAGACCCTGTCTCAAAAAAAAAAAAAAAAAAAAAAAAAACGGCTGGTCATGCAGCTCAGTGGTCCAGCACTTGCAAAGCATGCAAGCGTGAAGTGCTGGGTTCAAGCCCCAGTACTGCAAAATAAATAAATAAATAAAAAAGAGAGAGGGAATAAAGGAAGGAGAGAAGGAGAGAGAAAAAGAGAAAAAAGAAGAGAAAAACACAGTTCGGGGAGGGGGGGGGCTCCCTGGAGGGTAGCATCTGTGCCCAGAAGCTAGGAGCCTCTGGTCTGTCACATGAGAAGCTTCCACAGAAGAAAGCGATTGTCTGTCTCAGCTTGCCCTTCTGTGAACTGGGAATGAAATGTAATAGAGGGGGAGTGAGATGGGGTAATAGTCACTCCCACGTCAAAAGTTTGATACGAGTTCAGGCATCGAGTTAATCCATGTGGAGCCCTGCGCACAGGTTGTGACGCCTCGATGGCTCTCAGAAACGGCCTGGAGTGACTAGCACTGTCATTACTGACATTGCTTCACCACCAACAATAACTGCTAGAGTCACAGGATAAGCCTTGTGGTGAACAGCCATTTAAAGTCACTGTTACTAATCCGTGCTCAGCCCAAGGGCCAGCAAGAGCCCTGGAGCTTTGGGGAGCACCTGGTGTCCAGGTGTCCTCCCCCTTTCTCCCTGACACCTGCCTTGGGTGCGTTTAGGCCCCTGATCAGACTCTTCTGCACTTACTTCTGCAAGGGGTACAGGCCCAGAAGGTTTGGCTTGTCAGGAACCAGGTGACATGGAGAAATGTTGAAGATTACGGATACCTGTAATTCTGCACCCCGGAGAAAGTCAAATCTCCTTGGGGAGTGGAGCCTTGCAGCCCAGGAAGGAGGGAAGGACTCCCAGAAGCAAGTGCTAAGCTCACGGGCATGCTGTCACCAAGGGGCAGCATTCAGAGACAAGGTGGTGGGCAGGCTCCCTCTGTGTCCCTCGGGGCTAGGTAGGCCACCGTGGATGCAGCCAGGTGTCCGGTGCCCCGGTCTTTGGACATCACCTACGGTGCTGTGGTTAAAAGCACAAACCTCTAAGAAGGAGACAGAGCTTTGATCGACTGTAACAAAAGCTCTGCCTCAAGAACAAAAAGAGGGAAAGTCCTGGAAGGAGACAGGGTGGATGGTCAAGGACATCGGGCTGTCATGGGAGCGTAGATCTGGTTATTGGTGGTCCCGCTGATAACAGTGCCGTTTCCCACAGCGTGGTCAGGAGCCAACACGCTCCAGGGACAGCCCAGGGTCCCTGAAAGTCAAGGTCCAAGCGCACTCCCCGCATCCCACAGCAGCCCTTTTTATTCCCCTGCAGTCAGCATCCTCCCCATGGAGCAAGTGGAGCCCGACCTCGTCCTCGAGGAGGTTGACACCCAGTGGGAGGACGCCCAGGAGGATGGCAGCGCCAGCCTACAGGAGACAGAGGCGGTTCCGGCTGGTGAAGAAGAGAGCGAGGCTGAGGTGGAGATGCCCAGGTGGGGAGCCAGGGGAGGAGGTCCCTGAAAACATGAGTTATTGTATGAGAAGGAAACAGGCATGCACATGGCCTCCCAAAGGTATGAAAGGGCCCAGAGCAGGGCCAAGCCTGCATCTCCTATCCCCACACAACCCCCCTCTTTTTTTTTGTACAAAAGATGGCATATCACATGTGCCTATCAACCTCTTGCTATATTCATTCAGTAATATACCCTGAAGCCTTCCACATTTAGCACATAAAAAACATCATCAATACCATTGTATAGCATTCCATTGTATGGATATACCATCATTTATTTAACCTGTCCACCACTGATGGACATTTAGGTTGTGTATTAATCAGCTTTCCTTTACTGTAACAAGACACCAGAGACAATCAGGTTATAAAGAGAGAAGGTTTATTTTTGGGTCTTGGTTTCAGAGGTTTTATTCCATGACTGAGTGGCCTCATTGCTTTTGGGCCTGTGGCAAGGCAGAATGTGATGGTGGGGAGTGCATGCAGGAGCAAAAGCACTCACTTGAGGCAGAGAATCATAAAGGAGAGAAAAAGGAAAGGGCTGGGGTCCCGCAATGGCCTGAAGACCTCCCACCAGGCCCTGCCTCTCAAAAGCTCCACCCCTTTCCCATCACAATGTTCTGGGAACCAAACCTTCAATACACAGGCCTTCAGGGGACACCCCAGATCCAAACTACATCAGGCTAATTCCAAAATGTTGTTAACCCCTTAATGAACAGTGTCCTACTTATAGGGCAGTCATGAACCCACCAACTATCATTTCTCGGAATTTATACTTGTGCACATGCTTGTTATCACACTGTATCTCCGCCTATCTCCTCCCAGCTGTTCCCTTTCCGTTAAGTCTAATGGAAACTACAGTGTTGTGAACATTTCCTTATAGTGAGTTGCTGTCTTATAAAAAGGCCACTGTGCATTAACAGGTTAAGAGGCGCAATCCTGTCACAAGCCCTCTTGTGTGTATGTCTTTGCACACATGTGAGCACAGTGGGAGCGTAGGTGTCCAGAGGGCGCTGCTGGGCCATCAGGCATGGGAACCATCTCTGTTTCCACTGCTGATGCTTGGTGACAGCTACTCAAGCTGGGAGGTCTCAGGCCCTCAAGCTTAGGACCTACGTTGCAAAGATGGGGAAACTGGAGCCCAGGGAGGCTCAGGCTGACCTAGGGTCACCACCAGGACAGTGCAGAGGGCTGGTGGCCAGACAGAGCCCGGGGCTGCTGAGGTGGGGAGTCTCAGGCATCATGGGACACGCTGTAGAAAACGGGGCCAGAGGTGGACTTGGGTGGACTTGGGTTGGGGCAGAGGTGGTGGCCTCATCTCCCACCTCTGCCCAACTCAGGGAGCTGCCCCCAATTCAAGAGGAAAAAGAAGAAGAAGAGGATGGAGAAGAGGAGGAAGAGGAGGAGGAGGAAGAGGAGCCTGCGTGAGTCACCTGTCCACCTAGCTAAGGGGCGTCTGGGGAGGCGGGGTTGCAGCAGAGGATCATGGGGCTCACGGGAGCACCTGTCCTCCGTTCTGTGTTGCGTGCTGCTGGGCACTGACCACAGAGGCCAGGAGAAGCTGAGGGACCCTCTGTGCTCACGATGAGCCAGGGATTACATTAGCCACAGTGCAACACCCACCTCTGCCACACGCATGTGCACATATGTACAAACACACACAGATGCAGCCTCCTTGAGAGCTGGGACCGTTGTCTATTGTTTTCACTGCCGTGTCTTCTGAGCCTAAAACAATGCCTGGTACACGGTAGGCCCGGTAAAGGTTAAGTGTGTAGATGGAGGTACATGTGGACATATGCAGCAGGATCATAGTGCTGAGGCTGCCCCTCCTCCCCACATGTGCATGCACCTGGATGATCCCACAGTGGCCCTGACGCCTTCTAAGGCTGCCCTGGACTCTGCTTTCTTGTCCTTGAGTAACTGATTCCCCACCCCCATCTGCACTGATGTCTACATTAAGACACAGAGACGTTCAGTTTGAAAATCACAAAGCTGGAGCTATAGCTCCATGGTAGAGCACTTGCCTAGCATGCACAAGGCTCTGGGTTCAACCCATAGCTCCATGGTAGAGCACTTGCCTAGCATGCACAAGGCTCTGGGTTCAACCCAACCACCACTTACTATTGTTATTTCACAACCCAAAGGTGCATATGGATGGAATGGACAGCCTTTGAGAGGTAGTGAGCTCCCCGTCACTGGAAGTAAGCAAGCTTAGAATGTGTGGCCTCCTGGCAAGGTTAGAAAAATGAACTGTGACCTGAGCAAAGTGGCTTAAGAGCAACGACGCCTCACATAAGCATCAGCTCTGAAATCCTGTGTTGGTCTCAGGGTTACCTGAGCCTCCCTGGGCCTCAGTTTCCCTCCCCATCTTTGCAATGTAGGTCGTGAATAGATCACAGAGCAGGACAGGCTATGGCAGTGTGGAGGGATCGAGGCGGATGGGCAGGGGGACACGTGGAGATGAAGAGCTGGCTGTGGCCCCCTGCTCGAGTTAGGAGCAGGAGGGGCTGGACTAGAGGTGTGCAGTGAGGTCAGGGTTGTGGCCCTGGAGGCTTTGGGCTGGAGGGGATGCACAGGGACAGGCGAGGAGAGGCCCAGGGATCTCATCAGAGGTCAGAGCGATGAGGAGGAACAGAAAGACTGCACCCATGTGGGGGGGGAGGCAAAATGAGTGTGGGACGGGGGCCCAGTGTAACTGCTCCAAGGGGGAGGGGCGACCTCCCACGTGGGCTGTGAAGGCCCTGGACTTGCTTTCGCCAGAGCCCTGGGGAGCCATTGAAGGTGTGTGAGCAGGAGGATGCTCTGCCCTGGTGTCTGCACTGGAAACAGATGGCAGCAGGGAGCATCGTGAGGACTGTGTGGGAACATGATGTGTCCCCCGTCCTGTCCCTCACACCGTTCCTTGACCTTGTCGTGCTGCCCACTGTGGGAACCCCTGGCCCACACCCCTCCTCCCTGGGCCACCCTCTGGCTGTAGCCAGGAGAGCAGCTTTGGCACCTATTAGTGGAGCGACCTGGTGAGCTGCTCACTGTGTGAGCATCTGCCTCCTCATATGGAAGGGGCAGGGCAGCAGCGCCATCGATGTCCCTAATGTTCCTGTCCCCCAGGAGGCCATTTCAGCCCCAGTAAGGAAAAAGGTAACACTGAGAGCAACACCGGATTTCAGAGCCAATGTTTGTGTGGGACGTCCTTGCTCTGAAGCCACTTTGCTCAGGTCACAGTTCATTTTTCTAACCTTGCCAGGAGGCCACACATTCTAAGCTTGCTTACTTCCAGTGATGGGGAGCTCACTACCTCTCAAAGGGTGTCCATTCCATCCATAGGCACCTTTGGGTTTTGAAATAACAATAATAATAATAATAAGTGGTGCTTGGGTTGAACCCAGGGCCTTGTGCATGCTAGGCAAGTGCTCTACCATGGAGCTATAGCTCCAGCTTTGTGAAATTATTTCTTACACCAAAACTAAGCTTACTTCCCTAATTTTGCCCTCTGCCCACCTCCACAAGCCAGGTGGAGACCTCAGGTGCTGCCTCACTTCTTCCTTAATTTGGCTTAATTCCCTCCCTTCCCTCCCTCCCTCCCTCCCTTCCTTCCTCTTTCCTCCCTTCCTCCCTCTTGTGGTTTTAGGGGCTGAACTCGGGGCCTCACACATACTTTGCAAGGGCTCCACCACTCAGCTGCATCCCCAGATCTCACTGAGTTGTGCAGGCTGCCTCTGGCTTCCAACCTGCGATCCCCCTGCCTCTGCCTCCTGAGTTACTGGGTGTCAGGCGTGCCATGATGCCCCACAGATGGGTTTGCTTTCAACCTGCCTCTACAGAGTGCAGAGCTCAGAGTCACTCTCCCACTAAACCTGTGCCCGTGGCACATGCTTGGGAGTCCCTGTGTTTGCCACTGCCCTCAAACTAAGACACCCTGTGTGGGCTGGTGGCCAATTGTGTTCACACACACGCACATGTGCAACTATACACGTACTCTCAGTGTCCACAGGCATGCGTACATGTCTGCACAGTGCACACACCAGCACGGGCACACACACAAGGCTGTGCACACTTATGTGCACAAGCATGCACATGCTCAAGCAATACACACCGTCCCCCGTGTGTGCACGGATATCCACATACATGCTGGCACATGTGCCTGGACACCCAAGCACACACATACAATTACCCCAGGTGCTGCAGGCACACACATGCACACACAGATTCACCCAGGGTTTTATTTATTACTGATTAATTGAGGGATTGATTTAGTGGTACTAGAGGTTGAACCCAGAATCTTGTGCATACTTTGCAAGTGCTTTCCCACGGGGCTGCACCCCCAACTTATTTTTTATTTTGAGTCAGGGTCTCACTGAGTTACACAGGCTGCCTCTGGCTTTGAACTTGCGATCCTCCTGCCTTCGCGTCCTGAGTTGCTGAGATTACATGCATGTACCATGGCGCCCAGCCTCACCCAGCGATTTAAACTCTGGGAACTTTTGGGAGGGACAAAGACACTGTGGTGACTGAGCCAATGGTCTCATATCCATGGTCAGAGGGCATGAGGCCTGGGACAAGGGAGCTGGGCTGTCACTGTGTGAGAAAGATGCTCATGGCCAGATTCGCCCAGGCCCAGGTTACCCATGACATGAAGGCCCTGGTAGCGCAGATGGTTGCCTAGCAACCCCGTCTCTGTAGGCAGCGGCTTGGCTTTTCCTAGCAACTGAGGCCCTGTGGTTCCCGCTGGCCTCCCCTGGGGCATTTCTGCAGTTCCCTGCCCAGCCCCTGGGTGTTTCTAGAAGAAGGAAGGATTGGTGGCTCTCCAGAGGTCGCAGGCAGGCTGGCTCAGGAGCTGCTCTCCTGGCTGGGCCCGGGCTTTCCACATGACCTCTAGGCACCACCCCCTGGCTTGGGTGACTGTCACAGCCCACAGCTGATCGCTTGCACCATGGACGTCCTTGCTGGGAGAGCCAGAGACACCCAAGTAGGTGGCGGCTTCTGCCTCCAGGCTCCCTCCTCCTTCCTTCCTTCAGGGCTAGGATTCCAGGGGAAGCACAGGGACCTTCATGTGGTCTGTGGGGGGATGGGGTATGAGGAAGAGCCCAGAACTCCTTGAAGCTGGCTGTAGCTGAGCCTTGACCTGGAAGCGAGGGCTCTAGGAAGCCCCGCGTCAGCCGGTCTCTGTCTGCTCCTCTGTCTGCTCTGAAACCCCTAGGACTTGGGAAATTTCTAGAAGTTGATGGGCTGCTCCTTCTGGGCCAGGCAAGAGGGAGCTATGGCCGGAGCTTGGTACACTACTGAGTAGGGGCAGCAAGGCTTTGGGACATGGAGCGCCCCACCCCCCATAACCCCTGGTGATGTTGACAGGGCCACCATTGCCTTAGTCAGCTGCCTTGAGAGCTGAGGCTCTCTGTGTAAAACATTCCTCCACCCGCGTGGGTGATCCATGGCCTTGCAGATGGCTGCCGCCCAGGGATTAATAATAATGACAAGGACAAGAATAATAACAGCTGCCAGTTGATTGGGACTTTTCCCCATGCCAGCTGCTGTGCTCAGACAGTCAGAGTGGCTGGCTCTGTCATTAATCTCATTTCACAGGGGGGAAATCTGAAGTTCAGAGACAGAGCCCCGCACATCCAGGGCTGCCCTGCCAAGAAGTGCAGAGGTGCGGTTCTGTCCCAAGGCGGGCTGGCTCCAAAGTGAACACTCGGTGCCACAGACGAGAGTAGCTGTTCACTGTGTAGAGATGAGGAATCCAGAAAAATCACAAGAACTGCACCTGACAGACTGAGTTTTCCGTGAGGTTCTCACCGGCCCCTCCGACCGCTCCCTAAGACAAGTCAGGCTGCACAGGCTGGGTGCATCCTGCCCTTCTGACAGAGGAGTGGACAGTGGCAGCCCCAGGACTGCCCGGTGACTTGCCCAAGGCCAGATAGTGATTTTCTGGACCTTTCCAGGGAAGATCATGATCCCGGGAGGCCTCTGGGAAGCCCGTTTCTGGGACTTCATTTGGCAGGCCAAGCCCGGAAGGGCCTTGGATGGGT